>JBBMOY011099219.1:0-10871 GCA_037951405.1 Platydemus manokwari
TATTTGTATTGTTATTATCATTAATATTATTAATATCATGATTAGTATTGTTATTATTATCATTATTATTACTGCTATAATAATAATTATTATCATTATTATTATTATCATCATCATTATTATTAATATTATGATTAGTATTGTTATTATTATCATTATTATTACTGCTATAATAATAATTATTATTATCATTATTATTATTATCATTATTATTATCCATTAATCATCAATTATATCTAGACAGCATTTGATGCAGCTGAAAAAATTGGGATGAAAAATCAACTCAGTATTGAATCAATGCTTGTTGAACGACCAGATTGGAATCTTGTAATGGGTTACGTCACAGATATCTATCAACATTTCGAGAAAACCAAATAAGAAAATCTCTTCCCATGATCCGAAATAATTGATCTAAGCAATGATATATATATATGTGTCTCATTAATAAACTGCTACATTTAGTAGATAAATAAATCGAGATTGTTTCAATATTGTTATTTTATTTCTTATATTGTGTATACCTCCTTATTATCGATTTCATTGTACATTTGACCCAAACACCGCTGTTCATCATACACTGTGGCAGACATTTTGATCAGTTTTAGAATGAATATCATTATTCGAATTAAATGTGTATTCTTCATTTGTTTTTCTTTGTTAATAATAATGCTTTCTGAATAATATATTTTTCTAATATGCATATTCATATTCATATATATATTTGAAATTGCTTTGTTACCGTAAGCCGGTATATGATATTTATATTTATCTATTTTTTCTTACATCCAATCAAATCGATGGAATTATTTGTACTGATATTGAAATTGTAATGCATTTTTTGTCATGATTATTTTAATAATTATATTTCTGTGAATATTTACATATTGGTTTTTTCTTTGTGATCATTGGTTTCGATATAGAATTGTTGATTGGAATATTATTATGATTATTATGTGAATGACAATATTGATGTGTAATTTTCTATTGAATTTTGACAATATTTTTGCCATCATGACAAATTCCGATTGAAGAATTTTTTAGTCGTGTGTTTCCGATGTTGCGCATACAATTTGAAAATAGATTTTGCATATCATAATCGGTGCAGAATTGTGATGATATGTAATCGGATTATGTCATTTGAAATCTTATGGTGTGACTGTTGATGTCATAGAATTTCTCGTGATTTTCAAATGGATTTTTAATGTTTTAACACTGGAAATTATTTGAGTTACTTGATCCAATTCGTCAGTGTTAAACGAATCACGATAACATGATAAACATGAACGAAACCATTCTTAATTTGAATTCAAATCAGATAAATAAATGAAATAAATAATTATTAATGGTAATAACTGTAAAAATTGATTTTGGTATTTATAAATATTTAAAATTATCGATCTAGTATTTTATTATTGTATTATTATTATTGCTATTATTATTGTTATTAATTTGCATTATTTAAGAGGCATTTGGTTGTTTTTTGATATTAACTGTTTCCTGTCTCACATATTGCAAGAATAAGTACTAATTAGAGAAACAACCTTGGTTTAGAAACACGGAATTTTATTTCATATAGTTTAGTCCCTCTTAATTAAATTTCAATTAATAAACTGGTATTGTAAATAGTAAAACTCGAAAAAACATATTTGTAGCTATAGACAATATAATACAAATCACCGAACCCGAAATCGATATCTAAACCTAATAAAGGAGGCCAATATTTCACAACTTAATCATAAAAGATTGAACTAACTGATCACACAAGGCAAATTCAACTGTCAATGGATATTTTAAGATTCAGAGAAGCCGTCACCGAATAAGCAGCAACCAATGACCGATTTTAAAGTTATCTTGTACTTGTTTAACTTCTTAAGTAGTGCCTTGTGAACTTTTATTTGCCAAAACTTCTTTCTCATTTACTTGCAAAGACAAGGAATGAAAATAAAACTCTTAGAAATACAACGGTGTTTAGTAACAAATTTTGACACGAATAATTTGTTGGGTGCAGACATCACCCCTAGGAAAACCCCAATTAAAAAAATAAGCAACGCCATTCAAAAAGGAAATCATCTACCTGTATAAATTCAAGTCACAAAAATTGAAAAATTACAACCAAAAAAAACAGAAAACTGAGATGTCTCCTGCCATGGTAGATCAATTAATTCGCTCCAATTCATACATTAAAATCAAGTGTAGCAGCGCCACTTTCCGCAAAGTGACAAAGTAACAATCAAAACCATCCGTTACTAACAGGTCCATTTGACTTTTGTAATAAATGCTATCTCAGCTTTTTAAAACGGGCTCGCTGTGTTAGGACCCAAAAAAAATTAAAGCAAAAATGGCACTATAAGATTAAAATTTTTTCTACTAGCGTCATCAGTGCAAATACGACATAAATTGAAATCAAAGGGTACCGAAACGGTTTTGAACAGGTGATGATTTATATACATGTGATGATTTTAAATACTGACCAATTTAAATTGTTTTGTGATTTTGATGTTTAAACCGATTCTTACGTCACCGACTGTCTGTGGCACCATGGCATCATAATCATAAGTATAGATAAATGTTTTTGAAATAAAAGTTATAGAATGTTTCCAATTGATAAATACCGATGTCTCAAACGAAATGGATTGTTATTGTTATCATATTATCAATAAATCGGATAGTATGGGGAGACATGTTAATCAGCGTGTCTCCTAAATAGGCTGAGGTTACTGCAATCAGTTATGTGTTGTATTGATAAAATACTTTCCAAACCAATATCTTTCAGACTCCGAGGCAGTAGATAACTGAGAATAGAATCTTTGTAAACAAATAGCTACCATCAATGTGATAGGATCGGTCATTTAATTATTCATCCATAGTTGGTACTGACTAATATATTCTGTTTATTTTATGAATAATTACCATGTCAGCATCATTCGGTTTCTAACCGCAGTGATATCTTTGGCGCTATTCGTTCGTAGCAGTTACTTTTACGCGAACTACAGATTCAAGTTGCGACATGAATGAAACAACATTATCAATATTTGAATTACGATTTGATCTCATGGTTTATTCGGTTGTTTGCTATTTTTACAGAAATTTTTGTTAGATAATTCTGTCACTATCTAATATCACTTACAGAGATGTCTACATTTTCAGGGATTTATTAACAAAATAAGGCATATTAACAAATTAAGGACATTCTCACACATTACAATGAAGAACAAGTCATTTTACGCTTACATGTTGAAATATTTTAATATTGAGCTGACGATTAAGAAATTTACTGGTAAATTATCTATTGAGTTTGTTAAAAATTATTTTATCGAACTCTCTTGACATTCACTGTGAAAATAAATTAATCTTTTAAAATTTAGCTCAACACGAAAATTTCTGAGATGTTAATCAGATCGCAAAGTCTACAAAAAGTCTGGAAAATCTCAAGAAACTCTCCGGAAGTTTATGTTGCAAATCCTGATTCAACATTGTAATTCTAAAAATCATTAATAACACTGCGCTTGTCATACACTCATGAAAATGAATTAAAAATGCTTGGAATAGTATTGATCTATATCAGTGATTCCCAAACTTTCGGGTGTACCGCCCCCTTTTAGAACAAATATTACTTAGCGCCCCCAAACTAATCTACACCAATTTTTTAAAGACTTTTAGTAGCAATTTATAAATAAAAACTTAATGTTATCTTTTTCATTAAGAGTATTAAAAGATATATAAATCAGGTTGAAACAATACATTTTGAAAGTGAGGACATATTTATTGAACTTAGAATAGATTTTAATACAAAAACTCGAAATTATGTTAATGAGAAGGATGAACCTGGTGTGCTGCTACCAATTTTCTAACATTGGGCTCTATTTTCGTCAGAAGTAACCTTAAACCACCCCTTAAAATACTACCGCTCTACTACCAGACTTCGGTGTTGCAAACGACAAAGCGCACAAGCAGTACCATTGAGTGCGCGATTACACATACTTCAATAGAAATTAGTGAGAACGTACAGTACGTTGTTTAAAGACAAATTAAGCGTTTTGAGCAAACGAGATACATCAAAATTATAATAATCATTTTCTTACATTCTCATACTATTATTACCCCCAAATGAGCTTGTATTCACCAGCGACCCTCTGGATTCTTGCAGCGCCCACTTTGGAAATCCATGATCTATATTAATACATTGCTTAGGTAATCAACAAATATTTATTTATAAACATTGATAACTGATATAACCATAAATTAAAGTTTGAGATGTACATGGCTCTTTTCTTCAATCGTTCAATGAATCACAATTTTCTGGTCCAACCGTACAATCAATTCTGTCTTCTCTTATTTTTAAAGCTGCCCTTGTTGCTGTTTTCTTTCTCGTGTGAAACCTCTATTGCAGATAACTAGCATTTATATTCGACTTCATGTAAGCAAGAGCTATTTGTTTATCATTTTCTTATCAATTAGTAGTTTATTCAAGACTGTATAGTTGGTCTATGTCAAGGGTGGCCAACCAGTCGATCACGATCGACTGATCGATCTTGAAGCCAATTTTAGTATATCGCGTGATATGTTATTCAAATGAAAAGTCGATCTTACGTACACAAAAGTTGGCCACCTCTGGTCTATGTTATCCAAGTTTCGATAACTTCTACAACAAAGCGAACAGTTCCATAACCCAGTCAAACCTATTTCTTTTGATTATATTTCGCAGGTCTGAGTATTATGTGATATTCTTTTTATCTATTTCGGTCATTAACGGAGGTTCGTTCACGGAACATTATTAAAAAGATATCGATTAGGACGATCATAGATTTTTTGTCATTTATTAGTTGAAAATCCATCCTTAATTTGGATTCCGTGAATTGGTATTCTTTCTTCACAAATACTCTGTAATCATTAGTGTTAACAATTTTCTTGATCGATAGACTACAAAAGATTGAGATGATTTGATTCAGATAAAAATGTGTGTTTGTGATTCCACTTCATATCAACATCACTTGCATGTTACCTCTCTAAAATATGTTTTGTTCATCATGGGAAGGTTGTCTGTCTGTGCGTTATGAATAAATCCTAATTCACAATAGTTAGGTGACCACTAAAAATTACTTTTGACCACATTTGACTAATTAGCTCCCGAATAGCTGTTATAGCGTCCATTTCTTATTTGATTAGTCCAGCTTAATTGGTAGGATCGCATAAAACATTGCCTCAGCACTTTTAGTGTATCTTTGTTTTCTTCGGATTCAATTTGACACTCCTTTCGTAATAGAAACCATTTATTTTAAGGCTTTGATG
This sequence comes from Platydemus manokwari, assembly GCA_037951405.1. NCBI lineage: Eukaryota > Metazoa > Platyhelminthes > Tricladida > Geoplanidae > Platydemus > Platydemus manokwari. Next base: position 5,290 of record JBBMOY011099219.1, read on the forward strand.
TACTTTGAGCTCCGTTGATGTACTTTCACCGTTGATAACAATGAAATAAACCGTCGCATATATTTTCTTAGATGCTCCATGTTATGCTCCTTTCATTTTGTAGAATATGCGAATTGACCCATTCCAGTGTTTTTCACAACATTTGCATGAGACAGTATTGAATTGGTGTGGTATTATTTAAACTCAGGCCAGCCGGTTAATTTGTCTGAAGTCATTTAATACTAAGATTTATCCTTGGACTGGGGAATTGCAAGCCTCTTCAGCGTCCTGTGAGTACCAGGCATCAGTGTCAACTAAGTTTAGGTTTTCTCTAGTGGTTAGTTTAGAAGTTTTGAATACTTAATAATATATCCAACCATTCTTTTCAGGATTTTAAAGAGTTGATATTTAATTAATCAATAATAAAATTAATAAAATATAAATATATTAATAAACGATAATTTGTTTAAATATTATGGTTAAATGTAGCTTTCAAGGCAAATTTAATACAATAGCGGCAGCTAAAATTATCAATTTCTTTTTACATTCCGAACCGGTAATAATATCAGGGACGTACAAGCAAAAACCAGAATCCTTCATGGTCCTTAATATTGATGTGCGCCTCTGAATCGTGAATTACTCTTTCCAGTTACTCTGGTATTTTTTTTCTCAAACTGATAATTTCAAATGAAACTTAGGTGATTTGAAAATTTAGTAGACATTTAGCAGCCTTGTCTAGATCAGCCTTATATGTGGATTTTTGCAATGAAATTGGACTATTATTACAAATATTATTTTAGCCTTATATTATGTGATAAATGGTTAATAATCTCACAACTAGATATCGGCTTTAAAAAATACCTTTAAAGTGGTGAAATTCCTTAATCTTTAATAAATGTTGCTCCGTTCCAGTTTATTCTGTAAAGTAATATTTAGAATAATTACTGTATTCAATAAATGCTGATAGTCTGTAAATGAATGCGGATAAATAAATAACTGAAAACAATATAGTGCTCGTTATCAATGCTTGATTATTAAATCGATAAACAATTATTTCACGCACATTCTCTACTTATTAAAAAACATGCCTGTAAGCACCTATTGTGATTGTGTCTTGATATCATATCAGCATATCCAACACACATAGATATTGATTTTGCATATGAAAATATTTCAAAAACGTTTTCACCAAAATCAATGGGAACAACTTTGCTTAGATTATTAAAATCCTTTCATAACTGTTTGATATCTCCTCGAGTTAGTTTATCCAATAGAATTGACATATTTATTCTGATGAATATTGAAAATGCTTATTTGACTGGAACAATTCAAAGAAATTCTGGAGTCGATTTTTAAACAATTGTAGGTTTTGAAATCAATAATGTCCGTGTTTTTATTACCCACCATTTATTAATGAGCTTTCTTCTTTGTGTTTCGCTCAAGATTGTCTTGGATATTAATGAACAATAAATAACTGACTCCAATACAAAGGTGTATTAATCAACGCACAAACAACAAAGTCGTAACACAAACTTGGCTTTCAACTGACAATTTTTATATTCGTGATCTGTATGTATTTTTGTGTCATTTTGTATCACATTTTGATTTGATATTTGTTTTTCTGTGTTCTTATCGGGTTTTAAAGCTTTTATATGACTGAGATTGGTCAATTCCTAGATGTGTGTTTTGTAAAGCTGTACCCCTTGTTACAATTGTAATTCATCATCTAACTTCACTGTGATCGGATGATTGCTATGCCTGTAAGGCTGTGTAGGCATGTAAATGTTCAAAGTTCCAAAACAAGGGTTTCAAGATGCAATTTTGTTTTTTTGCTGAATTCCATCTCACTCAACAATAGGAACACCGAGTGTGATGTAGTCACCAATGGGATTTTAATTAATTAATTCAAAATTCAAAAGTTTATCTTTTGTTTAAAACAAATAATATTTTAAAATAATTGATTAATTTTTAAACCAATAATATTATTTAAAATCATTAAAAATAAATGCCATTTTCAAATCTATTAAAATGTTAATCGATTTTTCACAATATTAAGTTGTAAAATCAATAAATATTTTAAATAATAATTTATTATTTTTAATTATTTGGGGATCATAAAATTAAAAATAACAATAATTTGTTTAAATTCTTCGAAAATTAATCGATATTATTATAAATGAATTTGGTTAAAGTTATCGAAGATACAATGAGGGACTGTCTGGTAAAAGGCGGTAAATCTTATGAGGAGTGGAGACAAGTGAGATATTTTTTATATTTTATTCATAATTTTCATATGATAAGGAATCTCGGGAAAGTGTTGAAGCATTTCTTGCATACATGGAAGTCCGAGTTAAAGAAGAGACTGGATTAAATCCGACTGAAATAGCACTTTATTTTTCTAATAACAGATACATAAGGCCCGATAAAGTCATTGAATATGACTCGCTCTTTTGGGCTTTAACAGGAAAACATGAGGGTACAATAAAGAGAATTATCGACGAAAAACTCTATCATAACAAAGCACACAGGTTTAGTTTTACACCTCTCCATGAAGCCGCTTCTCTTGGTTTGGACAACATTGTTGAGTATTTATTGACGAAATCCATTTATGTTCATCGAAAAGATAATTGGGGTCTAACTCCTATTATGGTAGCCACCAAAAGAGATCATTATAAAATATTTAAAATTCTGTTGGACTCCAAAGCTTCAGTGTTGGATCCTGATTTGGATGGGAACACCATTCTACATTATGCAGCCGAAACCGGGGATAAAAGATATATTTTCGATTTGATACAAAATGGAACTTGTAACCCGAAATTAAAAAATAAATATGGTGTGACAGCGCTGGATTTGGTTCGAAAGTCTTTCGATTTTGAAACGATTCAAGCTCTTGAACAATATGTCAGGGATCGAATGTAAAAATTAAAATACTATTATATTTTTGTTTTAATTAATAAAATTCAAAGAACATCGATTTTATTTATTTTCATATTATTATAAAATGTTTACCTTCTATTGATTATAATTTTCATTCGATTGGTACTCGTCTTTGTAGCTTGAGCTGTGGTGTGATTACGCATCATTTGAACACAAAACTCAAACCCTGTGTACATATAGTGTGTTTCAGTAAAATATATTAATTCTTGATAACCGATTATTAACAACACTAACTCTAGCAGTAATCTGCTTTTATTTTCATCAGCTTTTATACCAATTGGATTCCGATCACTGCTTGAATATTCTAATTCAACTTGAGCCCAGTGAGATTGCACTCCACTATGCGTGTCAGTAATGTTTCAGATAAGTTACCTTATTGCCAGGGTGTGAAGAGTAGGATTTTGTAGTTCAAATGAATCTGAGGCTTCTGTTTCCGAGAAGAGACTTGGATTACATAGAATCGGTTCTATTGGATTAAACTGATTGGTTTAGATGTTGATCTCTGAATTAACGTGAAACTCCACTGCCCAGATCCGGTTCATCACCTTCTATATTGTAAAGAGATCAAAAGATGAATGAATTTATATCCTACTTTTTGTATCGTATAAATCACGGAGAGCATAATGATTGTTTTGCATGAACTTTTGATTCAATGCCTGCCCAATGTAATTTCTTCTCTCCGAATTGCACAAAAGTTGAAAGCATTGACTTATTTGTTTTCATAAGCCCCTGATCAAATATGCAGATACATTAACAGACACATCCAGTTTGAAGTTGATGGAAAATCCGAGCATTGTGATGTATAATGTATGTTGGCCGCTGCTACTCTAGAATGCACGCATTAAAAACGAACTGAAAAATCATGACACCAAATTATGTTTTAATTACCATTGCTTGAGCAAAATTAATACTTCATAAAAATCTAATTTCAACTCTTTATAAATCCTCACATTAAACATTGAGAGATGTTTGATGAACCTCTGCGCACTACTTTCTGTAATACAAATAACTCGTAGTTCTTTGAGGATCCAAACCAATCAATCCAACAATGATTGTGTTAATCAACACAACATAGCCAGATTCATATTTCTGACCTTGAGGGGGTAAAATGGGATAAATAGTTTTTGTCGATCTGGTCTATGAGACCGTCATTATCCAGCCTTTATTAAATATACATCTTTAATGTCTAACCTTAGAACCAACCTAAATTTTAAGGCAGCGTCATACTTGAGAAAGTATAGAACTGTCTCATTAACACATATTAGGAGAATTTAAGAGATGAACTCATATCCGTGGTCAAGCGTCCTTAGGACTTATAATTAGAAATCGTTAAAATCTATGTCATTGTAGCCACGCTTAATAGACTTTCAGTTGGATTATGGAATCCTGTTAATCGTATTAAACTTTCACAGTGAAAAAGCTTAATTTAATTTTCGTTGAGTTTGCAATTCAATGGGTTCCCTTGACAATGGAGCTGAAATAATTTTGAAAGTATCAAATGATGTTTCGAATAGAGTTGAACTCTTTTAAGTATGATAAAATGATAAATTTAAAAATAAATTCGACCAGTTTGCAGTGCAGTGAGAATGACTGGAAACGTCTTGTAATTTCTTGAATAAACTGGATTCGATGTCTGTTCATCCGGCGTGCTCATAATTTCTGCGTTGTTCTATTTACGGTTTGAATTCTGACTTCATCCTCTGATATGCATTTATGGTATGCTTTGATCTTTGTCTATTGAATGGGATTTATTTTTCCAAGGCAGTAACTATTGGTTCCATTATCGTGCTTATAATTTAGTTTTCATGCTTTTATTATTTATAATCAATTTATTTTTTTTCAGTATTTTAGATGTTTCCGATGTCTTTGGTTCACCTTTAGGATTTATCGATTGTTTTTAACTGCAGTGTATTTTTTATTAAATTTTAATTATCTTGAAAACTTTGTTTAAATGTTTCAGTGCGTTGTAATATCCATGGTTCCTTTCCTTCTATTTTATTTATTTAATCAATACAAGACACAGTAGTTTTTACAAAATTAAAAATGAAATTTGATGCTGATAAGAATTTGTGGTGGACTTCTGTACAGAGTCTCTCGGGGATCCACGTAAATTGTCATTAGATGTTTATCCGTCCTCGAACAAGAAATATTTCAATCTGAATCATCTCACTACTAAAAATCGAATTTTAACTCCGAAAATTCGAATCGGTATTTCATTTCGAACAATTGCAACACCGGCCGCTTTGTTCAATTGCCAAATAATCCAACCCCACATCAAATCAATCCGTATGACTTTAGATTTATTCAACTGAGCTAATTTATTTGATTGCCTTGATTTAACAGTGACTGAATATAATCAACTTGAATATATTGACTTAAAAGAAATTGTTAAAATAATATAATTGGTTGATTATTTGTTTGCTCCAATTAATTCACGTTTGTTTTATTGAATTGATAATTTTTATTGCTTCAATCTGTGTAATAATTGTGGTAATTTTTACTGCTACTAATCTGCGTTGTTTGAATTGACTTTAAATTGACTTTTATCTGTGTTTGTTTTAATTACGTGATAATTTTAATTACCTTTTATCTGTGTTTGTTTTAATTATGTGATAAATTTAATTACCTTTTATCTGTGTTTGTTTTAATTATGTGATAATTTTAAT
>JBBMOY011099330.1:0-10870 GCA_037951405.1 Platydemus manokwari
AAAATATGTTTATATTTATACAAGGCTAATTTAATATTAAACATAATAATAATCATTATTGATTATTTATAAATAATAGTTAATCAATCAATTTGCTTAATTTATCACTGATCAATATCAAACCAATTATGAAATAATCTAATCAAAATATTGATGATAATATAAATCAATAGATAAAGGTCAAATTGAATCAAATCATTTAGTAAAATAAATGGGTTGCAATGTGATGTAGGTATTGATTGATAGTAAGATCAGGGTCAATATCAATTCATTTAACAGGAAAAATCACTGAAAATCGTGCTTTCATATCGAGGTGAATAATTCAATATGAGGTCGGGCATTTCCTAAAATTTTTTCCTTAAATTTCACAAAATCGATATCATTATTTTCCGATAGAATTCGTGTAGAAGACTCCTTAAACATGGTATAATATTTCTCTCTGATACGCATTAAAATGATAACAGTGATATTATATTTCTATGAATACCTCAATCAATAAGCTCATAAATCAATCAATATTCAATGAGATCAAAAAATGTTGAAAATATTCCAAAAATATATCAATTTCCAATATTTATAATTTCTCATGAAAAATCCTCAATACCAAGTCTAAATATACCAAACTCTAAACATAATATCGATTTTCTTTCGTTTCTCAACAAGAAAAATTGTCCATGAAGTAAGTAGTCTTCATTGGGTTGAGAATAGCTCAAAGAATCTCTCAATTTCAGAACACATAAACTGGAATATATCGATTAATATTGATAATTGTTATTGATTTGCGATATTTGTGGTAGAAATCAGAATATTTCAGCAAATGGCATGAATCATCACAATTTCTATTTCTTTATTTCTATATCCAGCTTGATATTTCCAACACAACAATATCAGAATCTCACATAACAAAACTTATCAAGATTGAACGAGATAATGTTGTCAAGTAAATTTGTAGAATATATCCACTGGCAACCACATGAGACTGAGAGAAATCAATATATTACAATTTGAACTACATATTTATATGTTAACAATACACGTTTATGAGGGTTGTGGTGCGATAAACTGTATCAGAAATCATCATCTGATCAAATTTTGTGATCAATTTTTAAATGCATGACAGCAGAAATTGCTAAAATCGATAATAATAATAATTATTATTATTATCATATAAAAAATAAATAAACAAAAATTATCATTGGGACTGACAAAATCGTTTATTTGCAATAAAAAAATCGATTTTAATTTTATTAAAATCAATATTTTACTATCCACAACGATTGAATGAATTTGGGTGAAGAAAATAATCGAATCAAAAAACCAATCGGTAAAAAATCGATTGGACAAACTCGGATCGATTATGAAAAACACATTTGAAGTAAAAAGGCATAAAAAAGTTAGAAGAAAACATTTTTTAAAAGACGATATCTATTTGATAGATATTGATTATATAAAATGTGAGAATAAACATCTTTACATGAATGTGTATTAATTTCAGTGACGTCATCACATCGATAAAAATGTAGTCGCATTATATCGCATTAGATCAATAAAAATTACAACAAAAACGAACAAGATTTCATTGATCGTATCAGTAGTAGCTGCTTCACTTGAAATCGAGGATTCAACAAGGAAGAAGTCATGTCAACGATTTTCTTAACTTTTATTTCATTCAAACCAATAAATCAATTTTTAAATCAATTTCATTTCTTTTGTAAAAATCTTTTCAAAGTGCTTCAGCTTCCAATCTTAATCAGGTATGGATAAAAATATTTAATTTGTTCAATAATTCCTTTATATCTAAAGTCCTTATTTAATATTTACTCTCAGTTCTGTGGCACCCCCGGTTTTGGGGCACTTTCTCAAAAATGGTGTCCCAAATCGGAATCCGACTGTATTAAATAATTTAACGGAATTTCAAAATATTATTTTTTTATTAAAATTATTATTAGTTTTTCTAAATTTTCCTCACAGATGAAATAGACTATTTTGATAAATGGGATCAAATAAGACTTCATAAACTTTTCTGGTTAGGTTTGGAACAAAATAGAGATTTTATTGAGTACTTCAATACAATTATCAACTTTAAGAGAACTTAGTGGCTTCTATACTTGTACTGCCTTTGAAGGATCTATTATACTCGTCGAAATTACATGCAAATAGTAATTTGACATCCAAGTGATTTGTTACCTGATGTCTGGGTGTTCGATATTGTTTACCAATGGGCAGTATTAAAAATAATCTTTGGTTCCAAATTAGAATATCGGATAATAATACCAATAATTACGCTGATTTTTTCAGGTCATTTATCATCGATTGCGGCTTGAAAGAAATGACAATTTAGAATTTATCACGTGTTAGATTATGGGAAATAATTTCTGGATATTTGTACAAGAAAATCAGGAATTCCGAGGGAAATCCACAAAATAAATCAATAAACAATTTTCCAGTCTAATTACGATTATATGGACTTTAAAATTCAGGGGGAAATCGGTTCGGAAAATTAGCAACAACAAAAGACAAGCAGCTGTTGGATGTAGATGAAAAGTCACAATGAAAATCCACTGTGCAACGTTGATTGCGACACATATTTATCTCTTAATCCTCGTGCATCGGTGTGTGACTGTAGAAAGTTTTTTGCAGGAAAGATATTTTCCATAGCTCAATTCTGCACATCGAAAACACTTTCACAAAGACAAGGCCGACTCCTAACGGAAAATAGATTAGCTATCTAATATAAACAGTTTCGGTGTCGTGAAGAAATTTAAGCTGGGATTCGTTTATCTGTAATAAATGAAATTAGCAGGCGAATTATTTTTCTCCTATATAGGTCATCGATTTCCCCGAGGCTAGAACATTGGGAATTTTACAGATTAAATATACCTCAACTCTTTGCTGCTTAGAAACAATGATGAGTGTTGGAAGCACTTGATTTTTTGGCTTTCAGTTCAAGCCGTTGGCCCAAAATTTCCAAAAAATCGCGCCACAGTTGTATCAAAGTGTAATTATTTTAGAAATAAATTCGGTACTTTGAATTTCATTCTAATAAGGTGTCGTATCTTTCGCTCGGCCTATTATTATTATCATTTTTCCATATCATAGTTTCCAGAAGAGAACATAGGTGATCAAATTCGAAGGTGCAAATGTTTGGTTGCAATCTCTAGCATGGCATTTGTGAGAATTTTGAAATGAGATAAATTTATAAAGATTGAATTTAATATAAAATTATATTGATATGTAAATATAATTATATTTAATTATATAATTTGGTGTTGTGACTTTTCAGTTCGTTTGAATGCATGTTTTATAATATAGTAGCGAGCCCAACAAAAACATGAAAATCTTGGAAATTTATACTCAAATAAATATAATATCCTATTTGATAATGATAATATATTAATTAATAATGATAATATATTAATTGATAATGATAATATATTAATTGATAATGATAATATATTTATCGATAATATTGATATATTAATTGATAGACAAGATATTTAATCGATAATGATGATATTGATAATGAAAAAAATTTCTAATTCATTTCTATTATAAAATGAAAATATAAATATATTCGAGCTAAATATAAATCTTTCTTCTGAGCATTTAAAGATGGTGAAAACAATGTGTGAACCAATCTAGAAATGGAGGATTTATTTCAACTCTAAATCATTTGAACCTCCAAAGCCTGTTCAACCCCAAGAATGCACTGTCAACATTAACATTATATTCTTACCATAAATTAATAAGAATTGTAAAATAATATGTTACGAAATAATATTAATATATTCACTACCATATTGTTCACTTAAAAACGGAATCTATTATCTCTTAATCTAACCGGATAAGATAGTTTTGTTTTATTAATATCGTTTGATTGACCAATGGTAATCAAGTTGAAAGTATGTAAACTATATATTTCCTATCAAAATTAACTTTATAAATGGAATACAGACCGATATTGCTCTTGCGATTTACGAGATCTAATCGAGGAAATATTTATTGAAATTCGATAATCATTATATATGCATTTGTATTACTCGACACATTGATGCCATCACAGGGAATAGCTAAGATAATGATAGTTTTTGACTCAGAGCTCGATTTACATTTGATAATATATAATCATAATAAATAATGCCATCAGATAGATAAACTCCTCAAAAAATCACAAATCAAAGTCGATTTCATAAAACCTCCACAAAACCCATTATTTAAAAAATATTTAAAATGGTTTGTATGTTGAGAGGCTTTTACTGGAATAGTTCTGATCAAAACATTTTGACAAAATTTCCTATTAAAGATCACCCAGTTTTGTAATCATTTCTACCCAAATCAATCCTATTTCCCAATCTGGTATCAAATCTGGTATCATTATTGATAACATTTGTAACAAATAGGCCAATTACTTTATCAGATCAGCACAATCGATCAATGAAATATCCATCAAATCAGTCATATTTAGCACCAAAAGTGAAATCTTATCCATATCTTCAAAAATTTCTCCCACATTTTATTTTCCCACAGTGATAATTGGACAGAAAAATTTCTCACATCGCACCATATTATTTCACGATTCTCTGTTACATCTTGTGCTCTTTCATAACAGCTATAATTTTAGAACTTCCTAACAGATAAGTGTTTTCTGAAACATTTTATTTCATCAAATAACTTCGATAGAAAGATTCCTGCTCATCTTCTTTGAATAAAGGCGGGTCTTCTTTATCAACTCTTTCTAATAAGCAATTCTGTAATACTTCATTGAGTTTCTTAATATGGTCTAATTTGTCTCATTATTTTCTAAGGAATCTCATTGGCAACAAATTCTGATAAGTAAAACATGTTTTCCTGATGAGGATTATTTATTTAAAATTTATTGACACAACTTATAAGCCTCTAGTCTATGCAACACACATTATCAAAGACAATATATCATCTACATTTCTCAATTGATATCATATACCCATTAACACATATACTGATATTGATCTGCCAATGTTTTATAACAAAATGTTCTCGTTATAAATTATGAAGCGCAAAATAATCCCATTATTGATATACTGATATTATATCTGATCAATTTTACTGTATTCAACACATTTTAAAATGCACTTGACTCAGGAGTTCAAGTGGAATATATTCTGCAATGGGGACTGCATGATTGGAATCAATTGATTTGATATCAGGGTTCCAGATATTGTAATGAAATCAATATAAAAGATTGTAATGTATAATAGAAATTGAGATATCCTTCTGAACAGTTCTTAAAGCTTTAAGGAGTGAAAAGTGTCGAACCATTTCGAATATAAAACAAAAACCACCACTTCACTTATTTTATGATTGATATATTGATTTCTCGAGTAAAAACGGTGGTCATATATAGGAAAGGAAAAAACTTGTATATCACAGGTCATTTTATTGATAGAATTATTTGTTACGGTAATATTGACCTCTATCTTTCAAGTACATCATTCTAATCTTTTCAGTTTAAGGTTTAGTGGAATATCTTTCCAATGAAAATGATACCTCAATGCTGTTGACAGGTGTTGTCGAGATGGAACTACAAGTTATGGCATCATATAAATATGAAAATCAAGCGCAAATATTGATTTTCAATAATATATAGATATTAAACTACAAATAAAAAGTTACAGCCCACACACACACACAAATCATACTAACACGTGTCGAGGTTTGCTTTTAACATTAAAATACCCTTGGTGAGAAAAGTATTGACAAAATACTCAATCAGACTCAAACTGAAAAGTCACGACATCAAATTAAAGCAATGATTTAAGCAAATTAACTGTTTATAAAAATCTGATTTTCTAATTTTTCCCATTTCAATTTATTAATAAATCCTCACAATGATGATCTCCATACATCACCTATGACAAACGCTATACTCCATCAAATTTCAATCGATGACTACAACAGTGCCATTTCTAGACGTGTAAACAACACTGGCTAGCTCAACATTTCGAAATATTATTTCACTGAGAACTGGTATTTAATTTCGGTAAAACCATGATCTGATTTGATCCGATCAACCATCCGATTACGACGGATATTTTGCGTGACAATTTTTTCTGATAATTTGGTTAGATGAATTGCAGGAAATATTATATCGCTTAGAAAATAGGAATTTCGATAATTGGATTAGCTGGAAATGATCATATTATTCGTAATATAAATAAAATGATCTCCGTTTGGTTTGATTAGAATGTCAGTGCCAAACCAGAAAAAAACATACCACGCTATGAAAATAAATAAAATTTACAGAAAATGCTAGTCTACTAAAGAAAAAAAAATATAATTTTTAAGGCACTGTTGCCATAGAAAAAGTCATTCAATGTAGTTTATAAAATAGAACTCATTTAATTTCAAGCACCACATTAAAACACAATTCAATTTCCCCTTTATCAATAATTGATTTTAAATAATAAAAGTTGAGTTTAATAAATTTTCTAGTGAAGCGCGAAAATCCCGGTGATTGGACCACAAATTTGAAAAGTTTCTTTTGTAAAAGAAATAATTAAAATAAATTGAAAAATTATGGCTTTCAAAGAAATCCAATAATTAATGTCGTAGAGCGTTACCATCGTCATAGCAAATTGGAATAAATGGAATATCAATCAGAATCTATTAATTCAAATCGATATGATAACGGATGTTTATAGTAATGCTTATAACAGTGTCTTGGTGTTTTCTAGAACTCAAGTTGGAGATTTGTTTTATTTAAATCTTCCGAGATTTATTTCTCACGAAAGAAACTTTTATTGAGACAAAACATTTTATCTTTGTTATAATCGAATTATCAAGCTCAACTAACAAATCATAAAAGGATAAAAACCTTATCAGAATTCAGGGTGAATCTGAATGCCAGTTTTGTTGATGAAACTGATTTAATATCGTGCCACTTTGTAGATAAATTTTAACGAATTATAAATAATAATTAAATCAAAAAATCTCACCATATTCGTGGTAGAACATTGTCAACATCGAGAAATTCTGTCCACATGGGAGCTTCACCACCGAGAATATTATCACGCCAATTCTCATTGAGGGGAACATTGCCGTAATCGTTTATTGCCATCTGATTGCCGTACTCGTCTCCGGGATCACACTGATAATGGTTCACCCATTGAGCTCCATATTCTAATCGATCGAGATACCAACAAGCTGAATACAAAACCTGAATATTTTGCTTGGCTAATACAGCAGCCTCGGAAGTGGATTGGCTTTTCCAGAGCTGTACAATGGTTCCCTTTTTCAACAGTGAATTGCGCTCGTATGCTTCTTGCCAAACGATGAAACCTCTCTGTTTTTTATTGTTCGACATTCCTATTTTTGTAATGATGTTTTGCAATTTACCAGTGTAGAAATCGATTAATGAATCGACAGAAAAAATGCTTCTCGACCGCATCCAATTCTGGATTGCTTGGTTACTGGAAACACAGGTGGTGGCTACCTCATCCGATCCCAAATGTATCCATTGATCGGGAAATAGATTCACTATATCTGTATACAAGCTGGTCAACAATCGATAGGTGGATGCGGCTGCCATATTAATTGGTCCATAGTTACCGGACCATTTTCCATTTATATCAATACAACGGGTCATAATTTCAGGGTGACTTTTCCTCCAACTCAATGTGTGACTGGGTGAATCGATTTCCGGAACTATTCGGATTCCTCTGACCCTAGCATATTCAATAATCTCCCTGACATCGTCCGGCCGATATACTTTATGCTCAGGATCATAAGCACCGTATTGAGCGAATTCTGGATGGTTATCTGTGATTAAAGGAAATGATTGGTCATCAGTGATATGCCAGTGAAAAACGTTCATTTTATTCATCACCATGGCATCCAAATTCTTCAATATTATATCTTTGGAAATGTAATGTCTAGCCGTATCTAACATGATTCCACGATGTTTGAAACGCGGCTGATCTTGAATTTTAGTTTCGTTTATAAATATTCTACCGGCTCTTGTTCGCCACATCAACTGGGTCAAGCTTTCTAGAGCTCTAATAGCTCCCCAAGTCTCTTTAGCATTGATAAATATCCCTTTCATCGATACAGACAGATGATAAGACTCATTCATGTATAAGCTAGGCCATTGATAACCGTCCGATTCAACGTAGATATTTACAATATGCAGTACTGCTTTCAGAGTAGCGGGATAATTGTAGGAGTTTGCAAACTTATTTTTCGATACTTTTGCTTTTCCACTAGCTACAAAAAGATCTCCAATCGATGCTCCATCGAGAATTGGCTCTTGATGCCGCCAGTTTGATGGGTAATACGACACGGATTTTGAATTGCAAATCATTTCCTTGTAACGTAGAACGGCTTCCTGAGTAGAGAAACAAAACAACTCAAAAAATAAAATTCGCCCAGCAACAATGAGATTAAATAGAAATTACAATGAATACCTTAAAAGGCTTCAAAGAACAAAGCTTAAGAACTTAAAATATTTATATAAATTCGAGATGATAGACGTTGGATTCCGTTTATTGTAACGTTTTTAAAGTTAGTTCGTGATTTTTTATTAGTTTCAATTAGAAGGATATCGACTGTGAAACAATGAGGATCAATTAACAAACCAAATGATAATGTACTGTTAATAATAATGATATTGGTAATAATTATTATAATCACTATAAAACAAATCATAGTAATATAATTATAAATATTTCAGTATCTCTCCTTAATGAAATTCATTTGTAAAGTCAGTCACGATTCAATAGATGCCAGATAACCCAATTATATTGAATGTTTGGAACAAATCATTATTGCAGAAAAGCTGTCATTATCAGTCAAGTCAGCAATAAACCATTGGTCTAATGATTGATTAGTCAGGGCATAATGGTATATAAATATATGCTATCAATATTAGCGAAAAAGATATGAGATCTGCTTTGACAAGCCTTGATGTATTAGATTTAATAAATAATTATTTCATTGGATATCATTCTAATAATATCATAAAATTAATAATAAATTGGGCCAATGTAATGGTGATTCAATGAGCATGTTTAATGATCTCAAATATGATCCCATCAATCTCATTGATCGATATCAAGTATAAAAGTTGTATTATACATCTAATAAACGCCATTCATACAACTTTGGGGTTATTCTATCAAGTATGTATGTAACGGTTATGAGATGTTAGCTGATGCTTTTCTGTTATGTTTTATCAATATTATTTCATTTTATTATAATTATAATTATTTAATGATGACCACAAATGGGATTCTGCGGGCACGACAAACAATATCAGCAGATAATCCACCAATCATATATTTCTGATAGGAACTAGAATCCAATGGTTTCCAGTGAATGCCATGATCAATAATGCATCATCCCAATGGATATTCTATCATTAAATATATGGGAAAAGAAAATCAATGAAATCATTTTGATAAATGGCTGACAAGTGGGACAGATGCGTTGACGAAATCAAGCAGATTTAATTGATTTAAACAAAGCTTTCTTTGGGCTGGGAGGTGAAAGATGGATTAATAAAATCAATAGAAAACAAGCCGTTAAAAGTGAATCGTCTTTCATAAATTTAATAATTCGAACCAATCATAGAATTCAATGGTTGTGCCTTAGGTCGTATTGATTCTGTCTAGATTCACTTTTTAAGGTATGCTAGGTGAAACTTTGATATGAGGAGTAAAGATTTGATTTGATTTTATTGTTTTAATGGTCCAGATATGAGCTGTGTTGAAAAATATTTTGAAAAACCAATGAAAAATGACATTTTTAATAAAATAAAACTGCCATTCTCCTATTTAACAACCATATATCTTATATTTTAATATTATGTAGAAGTATGAAATAACCTTTACCATTTTATATAATTATATATAACTATTACTGATAATAGTTATAAATGTATTATTGTTGTATTTCTCGTCTTTATTTTATAATTATTCTCACTAATGAGATAAATGATTAATGCGTATTCCCCCTTCAAATTATTCACATATCTAAATCAATCCATTTAATAGACAATCTATTTGGTCCTAACACAAATGAAATGAGATTTGAAAGCTTAAATGAAAGTCACTATTTTCAAAAAGTCAGCCCGATGAAGTAATCTGTTCACCTCACACAAACCGTCTAAAATGGATTCGTTAATCCCGGTCATTTTAATCACACAAATGTATTCAGATAAAATAATGTGTCAGTAATGTGAAAAGACATTTTTGCCACAAATTTCCTACTGATGTAATCAATAAAGAGTAATGATTTAATCAATAAATATTAATAGTGACCTATCCCAATTAGGAAATGGTATTGTAAGGATGTCAATCAACTGACCGATGATGATGTTGATGGTATAATCTACCATTGATTTCATTGGCATGTTTCCATGGTTACCAATTACCACTAGAGAAAAGGAAAGCAGCTAAATAGATCTTCCACAGATCACTTAATATATTTTTACATAATTTCATGTCCTGGATATATCAATATCTTCTCGAATAAAATATTTAAGTGTTTCAGAATTAATAAGAATGTGATTTTATAAAGAAATAATAGAAAGGACTTAAATCATCAACAAATCAACTTGGTTTAAATAGGCTTGTTGTGAATAAATTAATATCGATTATTCACATAAAATTTCTGTCATTAAATTCAATATAATTTTAATATCATCATTAATTATCGCAACGTTGATGTCATTCATTTGTATCATTGAATTATTAGCATTATTCTTTTAATGATTATTATTAATAAATATAATTATTATTATAAATATAATTGTTATTAATAAATAAAATCATTATTAGAGTGATAATAATTATTAATAAATATAATTATTATTAATAAATATAATTGTTATTAA
>JBBMOY011099441.1:0-10870 GCA_037951405.1 Platydemus manokwari
ATTTCAAACAACTAAAATTCTTCTTAAGTACTTAAATAAAAAATAAAAAATGTTTTTAAAGAATTTAATTAAATAAAATATATAGAATTTTTTCCATTCACTTAACAAATTCAAAATTTCATTTTAGAACCCTTTTTAACTTTAGCTCAAATATTTTGAAAAATATTATTCAAAAGTAGATTTACAAAACATACTGCTGGTTATGGATAAATATTAGAATCACCATTGACTATATTAAATTTTTAAATTCATTTCCACCGGTTATAATTACCAATTAATAATTTTGTAGTAAATTTAAATTTCTTCCTGAAATGGATGAGATGATATTAAACGAATTCGATTGCTTTTGAATATTCCAATTAATTTTGAGTCTAACAATCATCTATTGACACGACTCGAGAAGGAATTAATAATGAAATTAATGAATTACCAAAACTATTTAACCTAATTCATACTTTCTAACTACATCGTATTTGAAATTTAAATAAAAAAATCATCCAATTTTTTATCGAAAAACAATATTAAATTATTGAATCGATTGGTTTTTAGTCATAAAGAGAACCCGATATTATATATTGCTACATACATCTGTAAGAGAAAATCAGAAATTGTTGACTAGATTTTAGAATGATAACAAATCATTTCGAAAAAATTACCAAATTATATACGGAAAACTATTTAGTAACTCTACAATTAATAAAACCAATCGTAAAAATCTGATTATCGTTAGAGTAATGAAAGTTGTTACCATCGTATATATTTATACACGATATCGTGCAAAAATGAACCAACCATTCATACTTTTAACCAGTATTGCCTACTGATTTTCTGGCATTTACAGCACACATGCGACATCATTATTTGTAATAGCTCCCATAAAGGCAACTGCAAATAAATACAGATTCGCAAAGTGTTTATTAGTTTTGTAATTATGAAACAATCATTTTCAATTTTACACGTTTTCAAAATTAATATCAATGGTTTTTAATTTAATTCATCATAAATATGTTATATTTACAGTTCAGTTAATCAAAATGGATTTTTTCTACCGATTAATTACCAGATTTCTATATTCAAAAAATGTTGCTCAAACAAAACCATTTAAAATTGATTGGTTTAAACAATTTAGAATTATTTATATTTTTATGATTTAATATTTGTAAAAAAATCCTAACACTGATTGAGAATAACAGAATAAAGGAATTTTATTTCATTATTTATTTTATCTATTATTTATTAAACTGGTTATTTAAATTATATGTTAATATAATATAATATAATTTAAATAAGAGTTCTTCAAAAACTTAAAGATTTGTGTGAATTATAATTATTATTTAAATATTGATTCATTCGGTGTTGGTTATTGCCTTTGAAATTCCAATACCTTTAATTAATCTCTCATAATAACTTAATTCTAAGGAGTCAAAGTTTATAAGTTAATTATATTTTATTGTTGTACCTTAATTGATTCCATTATATTAGTTAGAAAAGATAATTAATTCAATCGAGTTAGTAAAGAAGCAAAGCAAATTAGCAGCTAAACGTTTATTGATGTTAATGATGTATTATTGATGTTAAACGTATTAAACTGTAATAAAGCAATACAATGACAGGATATTAATCAATAATATAACAAATACAACTTGTTTGAAAAAACAAATTCACTACAATAAAACAAATAATCAAAACAAAATTCCAGTATTATGATTTTATATGTATATCATTAATTATTCTAAACAAAAGATATTAATAAATATCTGATATAGGCTTCATAATCAGTATAAATTTACAAAAAATACTTCTACAAATTTCTACAGATGCGTCATCAACATGTATTACGTCAAGTCATTACAAATCGTTAGTGGTATTATCGATTGGAAATAACTTTTATAATTAGACAATATATTATTTCAGAATATTATATATATTATTCCACATGAACTCTCTCAATATCACAATTATAGAAAATCCATTGATCATTTACTGTAGATTTCATTTGGTTTTTAATATTCAATTTCGTTTAAATTTTTAATTTTTGCTTAGATATTATTTTGGCATCATTTCTAACAGTTGTGGTTGAATTTGATTGATTGGATTGATGGTAAAAAAAATATGAGGTGATTCACAAAAATCTTACAATTTACAAGAAGCAGTTGCTGTTAAATTGACAATTCTAATTCGACTAATCATAACCGATGAGAAAAGCACTATTATTTGTGTATGGATCTAAATTTATCATGTATATATTTAGCTCTCGATTAATTTTTTATTAATTTTGTTAAATTTTTAACAATCTCAATTAATATGATCAATTTTCCACAACGAATGACGTGATAGTAACCGACTGTATTATTTAAAATGAAATATTTATAAGTCAAGCGTAAATGAAGTCAAAGATTGTTTAGTTATTTGTTTATGTCAAACAGATTTTTAAGGTTTGAACATTTTAATTTCAGTTTTATTATTGATTTTATTGAATTGTAAAACATTTGCAAAACATTCAAGAAATCTTAAGTTGAATATTTAAACAAACAAATCAGAGAATATTTCAGGCTTATTTAAAATTCATATACAATTCTTCAAAATAAATATTAATATTTCAGAAATTCACTCATAAATGATAAATAATCAAACATCATTTTAATAGTTTGTTATAATCCATTTTGTTAAAATATATTTTCCAGCATTATTTGATCATCGGATTGAAATTTCAAATTCTTTGGTTGATTAAAATCAGTGAAAAAAGGTGTCTTTATTTTAGGATCTGAAATATGTAAGAATGTTCTTAATTTTGATATTTGGGTTTTATCTGAACTGAAATATGTTCAATAACTTAATCATACAACTGCTAAATTGATAATTATTAGTGAAAAACCTAAATTTATGTTTCCAGTGGATTCATATTTCGAATAAAGACTTAGATCGATATATTGATTTTCTGAGAATAAAAATAAATCTCATGACTAATGGTTTAATATTAATATTCTGAACAAACAATGTTGAAATCTATTGTTTTTCATAACCTTGACAAGAATTATAGATATCCATAATTCTGGTCACCTTATCCCCGACTCTATATTGAATTTTTCGGAATTATCTAGTTCAGTGGTGGCCAACCGGTCGATCTTGTAGCCAATTATAGTCTATCATGTGAGATGTTATTCAAATGAAAAGTCGATCTTACGTACACAAAAATTGGCCACCTCTGATCTAGTTGATATACTCTACTTAATTCTTTAACTTGTTAGTAATCTCATGAAGATTAGAATAAACATCACTTTCATTTTGTTGCATTTGGATTTCCGAGCCATATAATATAATTATTATTTCACTTTCTTCGAATTCCGATTTGAACTCAAAACCTTATTTCAAAATATTGACCCATTTATAAAATTTTACATTTCAAATCATCTTGTTAATATTAACATTTCAATTTCAAGTTATTATTTAGAGATTTTATGAATAAAGTATTACTAGAAAAATTAAAATATTATCAACGAATAATTTATTAAAATAATAAATTTATAAAAATCATTTATTTAAAAATTCTATGCGAATTTCAGTGACTAAAATGGTGTGACGATTCCAGATTTGAGAATGGGAAGCGATATATTATTTTTTAAAAAAAATTTTATTTTATTTTTATCAAATAACTCCAAGAAAAATCGTAAATTATTTTTATAGTAATATATTTTTGGAATTTAAAGGTCTCATAATATTATACTTGATGTATTTCTGATAGCTATTTTCAAAATCCTATTTGAATATATTTTTCCTGACTGATGCAATCCGAGCAGAGATGGGTGTCAGGTGTTTTAACGACTGACATATTGAATTGATCGTCGTGCAATTATCTCGATTAAGAGATTTGTTATCAAGTTCATAGTTTTATCTTAAATATTTTTAAAGAAATTTAAACCAGCTGACTTGTTTGACTTCTGATTTTTGTTGTGTCAACGATGGACAAGATTTAGTTTTCTATTGAGTTTATTATTTTCAAAATATCCTCCAATGCCCATGAATTACCGAAGGATTTCAACAAATTAATTATTAAGTCATAAATTGGTAAAAATAAAATATTATATATACACACTTTTGAATATTAGTTAGTCTGAGATTATAAACAATAAGTAATAAATATCAAAATAATAATAATAATAATAGATTTACATGCTGTATACTCGATAATATTATTCATTGATAACATTCTCCTCGACTTATAATTATAGTTTCAATATATGAAAACAATTTTTAAAAATTTTTCATATTAAAAAGCAAAAATAGTATTAATATTAGAACTGACATTTTTTCCAATAAATACATTACTAACCAGGTTTTGGTGAGACAGGTGCTTTTGCCGGGCAACCATACACAATACCGAATTTCGTATTCATATGAAAATCCACTATATTTTACAGAAATTGATATTCGAGTATTTATTAGAGAAGAACAATCAATCAATTATTAATAATTCATATCAAATCACCGAAATATGATGGGATATTTATTTTACCGATGAAGTCTGTTTTGATGACGAATACCAATCGTGTTGGTGTGTCCAATCAGTCAACCAATCAAATCCACGATTTTAGTTTCATGGTGAAATGGGTGCATGTATCGAGATGTGACACGAATTAAACAAGGTGTACAACTCTTTCACCACCGAAATTTAACGAATAAATCATTGCATTTATTAAAATGTTTCATTGTAGAAAATCAATCAATAATTTATTGAACCTTTTGACTTTTGATAAGCAAACAATAATTTCAAATTTCTATGGTAAATTTATTTACAATTTTGTAGATTGATATCGATTTAATTTCTAATATTTGTTTTGTAAAAAAATATGATTTTAAAAAATGAAATACCTAAAATCTTACTCAAATGATTAATTTAGCTTACCAGAGACATTTAATCATACTTGTGAGGATTTTAAAATTTAAGTTTGAAAGATTATGCAAATTATTATCAAAAGATATTAATTTGTTTAAATAATTGTCGTTAAGCATAATTTTAGACTGTGACTTTATCCTTTGGTTTCTAATACGGGCTTTATAAAGCAGAAGCCGCTAATATCTGGACTACGTATTTGAATTCGATTCTAAGAAGATCTGTGACACGAAAGAATAGGACAGTAGGAGGAAGGTATAGCGAAGATATGAAGATGATGGATGAAGCAGATATTGTCATTTAGGTAAATATGTAGAGAATTCGATCCAAAGAAAATTATGAATACATAAAATCAAAAATATCAAAGAAATGGGATGTGAGGAAAAAAAATTTAAATTAAAACTTTTATGTAAATTATCAAGAGTTATTAATTTGCTTACGTAATTGTAATTGGATATAATGTTGTGTCGAGACTTTTCAGTTTTTTTCCAAGCGTGCTTTTTAAAATAGTAGCGGATTACAATTTTTTAGCCGGATTTTTTGAAAAAACCAAATAATTGTTTGATCATAAATTTATTGATCACTTTTACTCAGTAATTTCTTAAAATTTTATTAGTTATCGAGCTACGATTGGAAAATTATTTATGTTCTATCTTATTTCTCTCTTTCCTCTTTTCTTTTAATAAGATATGATTTTCCAAGTGTCAGTTTAAATAATAATATTAATAATGATAAATATTATTATTATTATTATAACAAATCATAAACTTATAAATCTATTTTACTTATGACGTTGATTTGAAATGAAGTCAAAGATTAGCACATCCGCTGTGAGGCAATGCGTAATACATTATTAATTAATAACAATGAAATATAATTAAATATACATCTATTATATTATATAGAAAGAGCTAAATTGAATTAAATCTCGTAATACTGAAATCGAAATGTGTTTATTGAGGAAATTGGGAATAAATTAATGATACAGAAGTGCAGAAGAAATTATGAATGAATGACAACTATTAATGAAATCCCATATAATGTGCAGGTGGCATTGGCACAAGCACTAAATTAACGAAGACAATCGAAAGGCAAATGTTTTTACAAGCTAATATATTTAACTAGTTTGATTATATTATAGTTTCTCATTTTTCATATTTTTTATTAACAAATGGAAATATATCTTAACTTTAAATTGATTCTTGCACTAAATAGCGAACCTATTTTAACAGATATTTATACATCTGAATATTAGATAGTTAGATAAATTTATCTATTTGAATGACAATCAACGTAAGCAGAATTCAAGCCCATTTTAAATACAATTTTAACAAGATATTAAAAATTAAAAATATCGAATTTAATTATCTACTTAATATTTGATAGTATAATAAAAATGAATGAAGATTACCAACTATCTATTTTTTAAATATTTTAAACAATTTTTTTACATTTGCATGATTTTCATGTAAATCTGTATTGGAATTTGTAATTTTAATCGGTTTCGGACGTAGTAAAGCCGATAATTTTGACGAAAATGATTTCGCATTCACCTGAGATGATATTCTCGTCAAAACAGTTGATTTGATGTCATCATCATTCGGTGATGGAATGAAACCATTTTCAAAATCTAAAGATTCTAATTTGATGGAAAATTTCGATCCCCGATATTTGTTTGTATCGGTCTCAGCCTGTTGACAATGTGATAACCAATTCGATAAAAGTGCTGCCCCAGCGAATAAATGGTTTTTGGCGAATATGATTACAAGTTCCGATATTGCGATGTACATATAACGAGGTAAAGTTGTTGGAGTCGGAACTTGTATATCAGTCAAATTATTGTTGTTTCTTCGTTCTTCAACATCCACCGCTATATCGAAGATGTTTCTATTATGTGAAACAATTCCGTCGGAAATGCACATAGCATTATGGAAGTATACTATCAACTTCTCGCAAATGATCATCGTATCTTGAGGAAAATTGGAATCATTGCAAACTCTACCCAATTTCGCTAAGCTTTCCACCCAACGGTTTTCTTCATCAGGTAACATCAATGAATAATTAACCACTCCAAGCTCCATCAATTCGATTCCATCTTTGTTGAGATGGCTTTGAGAAAAAATCAAACCCAATTTCACATATTGATCGGCGAGATATGATTTTTTGTCGCTATCACTTTGAGAAATGGAATCGAGCAATTTTAATGACTCCAAAACATAGAATAATGACTTTTTGGTTTCATTATTCTTTAAAAGAACCAATGAAATACAAGCCATAACTTTGGACAGAAATTGAGGTCTTTCAATGGTTAAGGATTTACTTTGATGTAGTGCTTCCATTCCGAATCTCAAAGATTCTTCATAGTAATTTAGATCATAACAATATTTACTTACCAATAAGTAACATAATGATTTTTGGTAACGAATTTCTTCATTTTCCGATAAACCTTTGGGAACATTGATAAGCCGGTCTTCAGTGTAACGAATCATTTCGGACAATGAGCAGCAGTTGATGAATTCCACAATACGTTTATAATGTTTCAAAAATGGTGTGAAATTTAATTTCATTTTATCAAATATGCATTGATCCCATATCTCATATTCAACATCGACCAGTTCCTTTTCAATTTCATATTTCGACAATCCAATCATTTGTTCGTAATGTCGCTTTCTTTCTTTGATTATTATCAACTTTCCTTCCTTAATTGCCAGCTCTTTTTCGGCCTGATTGAGACTGTGTTTTAAGACTTTGTTAGCATTGACCAGTTCCTTGTTTTTCGTTTTGATTCTCTTAATACTATCTTGAATGCATTCCAGAATCTGAATATATTCATTCATCACTATCAATTCATCCATCACAGATTTGCCTTTATCGTAAATGCTATGTAATTGTTTAGCAGTCGCAAATGATTTTACATTAGTTAAATTGCAGTCTTTAATTTTTTTACTTAAAGTCGATAAATATCCACTTAAGCGATCTTTACTGCATGCTGATCTTTCTTTAATCATAGCATAAACATCTTTTTCTAAAATGCCATTTATGGAATCTTCGGATTCAAGTATATTATTATTCATTTAAATATTGATTAATATTTTCATTTCATCAATATGAAATTTATTTTTATAATCACTCCCCCCATTGGCAAATAATGATGAGAATTTTAAGAATAAATCAACTCATGACATACTTTGTGATTTTACCTTCTATTCTGTTATTTACTTACAACTCTCCATTAACAATCTTATCTACTGATATTTCAATGATATAAAATATGTAAAAAATAACGAATTATTAAAAATTAAAATTGTTGTGAAAATTAATATGTAGCTGAGTGTTGAATAAATACTCTGTTCTTGAGTCGGTCCTCATTTTCTTTTTCTAACTAAATATGTACTTGGGTTGATTTGAATAAAAATATTCGACTAATTGATGAGTTTTGATTCCAGTTATAAGGTTAATAATAATATAGATTTTAATGATTTCGAATTCACCTGTTGGGTTAAGTAAAAATAGCATGTGAGCAGTCAGACAACGGAAACCCAACCATAATTATTTTATTATTGTGATTATTAAGCTTTAAGTGTTACTTTTTCTCTATCTGTTGCCTTTCATTCTTATTTACTTTAGCTGTGGGCGTATAATGAAATCATTATTATGCTATTTGATCGTGACTGTCTTCTCATTTATTCTTGCATTCATATCTACACCAATTAAAACTAGATAATATTAAAATATACAAGAAAAGAGATTTTTTTAATAAAAAAATTAATTCATTCCATTAGATGTCGATCTGTTAAAAATGAATATATAAATAATTCATAACACCATGAATCCCAATGATATTTATTCAAATATTAAAAGAATTTAATTTAATAAATGATACAGGATGCATAATCATAGAAGTAGATGGCTCATCAGTTTACAAGCTAAGTATTCGATAAGACTTTAAGTTTAATTTCTTGTTTCATTTTAATAAAAGATTTAACTTACATCAATATGGTAATTTAGTTACTGATTAATACTAACAACAATCATTTTTCACATAATTCAGTGATAAATCAAGACTATCATGCCATGTAAAATAAAATTTGACCATTTCTTGGTTAAGAAGAATCTCTTGAGAAGGAATATTACTAAACCCATAAGCAATTTAAATTGTTGGGTCCTAATAGAATCGAATGTTACAATCTGTATTTCACTAACACGTACTAATCAGTACGATACAAACGCCTCTAAAAATCGACAGAAAATTTCACAAGCACAATGTAAAACTTGGCTTTCAACTGGTAGTTGGACGTCTTAACATCAGTATTTATATTTAAGATTTGTGAGTAATTTTTGTATCTTGTTTGTATCACGTTTTGATTGGATCTTTATGCATCACGTTCTTATTAGATTAGATCAATCTCTATGTGTGTGTTAATTTGTAGCTATATTTCTTTCCTTATCATAATTTTCCATTTATATAAGCTGTGATTGATTATTTGCTGTGTGTGTGTGCTTAAATTGCTAATATAAGGGTTCCAAGATATAAAGTTGTTTTTCTTTTGTAAGATTTCGTCTCTTCTCAACCAAACATAATTATGGATCAAATCTTTTTAAAAGATTTTAAATATGTGAACATTAAATGTGTGAACATTTTCATACAATAACTCGAATATTTGTGAATACGACGAAGGAAAATTAATATTCTTGATCGCTTTTAGTAGCATCAATATTATGATTATTACGTTTAACTCGCCTATTTATTTAAATTAGAATGTATAGTTTAATTTAAACAAATAAATTAATCCTATTATTTGTCCGTAATTTTGTATTGCACTTTTTTCATAACCCTTGCAAAATCCCTTCTATTAACCGTCTGTGAGATAATTAATTCAACTCATTGTTTTGCATAAAATCCCCATTATAATCTGTGAAATATCTTATAGATATTAAGCAGTCGCCTTTTCGTTAAAATCCCTTTAAAGTAATAACGCACATTAGGCTAAAATGTAAATACATATCTTTAAATTAATAAATGACACATTATTATCGAAGAAGATTCTTAATTTTCATTTTACTACTTTCAAATTTTAAGCTCCATTATTTTATATTGGAAAAAGTAATTTAAAAATTCTATTACGTAACTTGTTTGAAATCTCTTCACGATAATTTTTTTTAAAACACGAAAGGAGGAAATTTTCATTTTTAGATAATTGGTTTAATTTTTAATCACAAATATTATACTCTGCTTTTCCCGACTGTGATCATGATCAATGAAAATTTATTAGGTAGGGAAGAAAAATTTTCGAAAGAAAAATTATATATCTAAATTGATTGATGGTGTAGTTTTTAATGTTTTACGAATATAATCATTCGAAATAATAAGCATTTTAATCAATAAATCCTCTGTGACAGTTATTATATGATTTCATGATCACACACTGGAAAGAGGCACAAGGTTTTAAAGTTGAAATGACTATATTTTCCGGACTATAAGGCTCTCCTTAAAACAGATTTTTAGTATTAATTAAGGCTGGAATATTTAAAAAAAGATGTTGATGATGTTAATATAAGTGAATGTGACATTTTATGCTATGAAGAGCTTTAAATATCATTTAAACTGAAATTTGTGTTAATATAGAGTCAAAAATGCAACCACAAAATTAAAAAATTGGATTAAAAATTTTCATTTCGTTCTTCATGTCTGAGAAAAATAACATTTTATATATGAACTAATATGGGAATTTTCAATGCATTCAATTTGATATATATAGAAAAAGTGTCTAGGCAAAATCTTTATCTTTTTATGAATTAAAATTTGGTATCGTAAAGTTAAAAAAATATCCTGAATTGATTTTATAGTAAATGGTTAAGGTATTATAATTCTTCTAAAGGTGTTTTTTAGTTAATAAAACTAAATAATTTTAAATAAATAAATAAAATTTCTTGATAAAAAATAATCTACATAAGATTCGGTAAAGATGGAAAGGAAAA
>JBBMOY011099552.1:0-10867 GCA_037951405.1 Platydemus manokwari
GTCAGTGTACACACTATAGTTGTTGGCTCACTAGGCTCGGTCCCGCAAAAGACATTGAATGTCTTGAAAGTGCTCGGGTTAAACGATATAAATATCAAGATTCTTAGCAAACTTATGTCTGCTTCGAACATTAGACAGCCCGCTTGGATCTGGCATCATCATCAAACGGGGGTATTAATCAACATGAAAGAGGGGGAAAATCTACCAATTAGGGGAGATACCCAATTTTGTGATGGTTTTGGTATATCAGCCATTAACCATGATCCAATGACTTTCAAAAACTTATGATATTAAATCTAAATCTGGTAAAAACATTGATTGGTTTACAACGAATATTAGGTTGTATTTTAATGATACAAATTCTCTCTTTTGATTTTAAATTCATAGGTGGGAAAGCTAAAAATTGGTTTTAATGCCTTGGGTAGAATACAGTCAGTCGAGCATCGAAACTTGGAAAAACAAATACGCGGAGGATAAAGGTGGAATCTCAAAAAGGAATATGAACTCATGATGAGGCTAATAAAGTCAATCACAATGAGTAATCCAATCCAACTTCTACGAAGCCGGTCGACCAGTCTAGCCTTCACTTCTGTTTTTATTCTTCTGTTCGGTTATTTGGAGATCAGTTCCATTCTAGCAATTTAGCTCATACCCGATGATGGGACTAGCTTATTCTAAACAAAGGAGCTGCCTTAGGTCATGCAACCCACTTTCTCAAGACTGGTCGAACCTCAAAACCAAATGAAAAATATTATGTAATATAATAAATATTTAAATAAATAGGGGAAGCACTCCTGGATTCTGATACAAAGGTAATAGAGCTAGAAGCCGTTGAAAAGGAAAATACTTGAAATAAGGGTTATAATGGAAATTATCGAAACCAGTGAAACAAAGGAAATAGAAGAAATAGAAGACGATGAAGCGATGAGGATCGAAATGTATGCAATAATGATAGGAATAGTTTCGACATTAAACGAGAAAGCATAACAGGTGGCGTACAGAATCAACGATTCAATCAGAGAAAAAAGAAAATAGCCCATGATTTTATATGGATAAAATTAACAAATATGGAAAAGGCAATGTTGTTATTGTCAAGAATATGGACATCGAGAAAGGACATGATAATAATAACTGTAAAGTAAATAATCCATCATCTCACAAATCCATTTATAGTCTATTAAAGTTATTAAACAATGAAAGTGATTGTTCGTGTATTGATTGTAAAAAGAAGCATTTAATTCTGTCTATAATGATTTTATCGCTGATAATAATTATTGCTATATCTCATGTTATGCTAGGCCGTAATTTCATTATTGTTTACTCTACCGATATATATATATATATATTGCATATTATTGACAATTATAATTCGAATTCTTATGCTTTAGGGTGTTTGGTTTACTCTGATTTATTTTTTTTTAATTTTATTCATCGTTATTGAGGTCTTTATCGATCTATAGAGTTAGTCTGAGCCCTATGTAGTAAAAAAATTTTATGTTTTTCTTTCGCCTCAACGTTCTCAACTTTTGTGAAGATTACTTGAAAGGCAGATATAACGATTTTTTAACTTGTTTCCTGTTTATTATATTGTCTTGACGATGTTATTTTTTTTCTTGCCAGTCTCAATTGATTTAATAACCCACTGGGTCAACTTCATTGAACATTTAGTGATGCATTTGTGAATACTAAAAGCTAAATGAATTTATTGTGGCAGAAATTCCATGGAAATAATTCCTCATTAGCAGAGAAAAATGTATAACTATTTTATTCATTGAATGCATGAATATTTCTTTCCAGCTGGTTTTTTATTAACTTGATTATTTCATCGATAAAGTCAATTTATGAATTTTTTTAATAAATTGATTTATTATATGGTAGGGTTTTAATTGGTTTAATTTAATTATATTATTAAACTGGTTATTATTGATTAATAATTTATATTGTATTATATTTCTATTTAAGTCAGAATTAAAAATGTAAGCGAAATTAAGTCAGTTAATATTATTTCAAAAGAATATAGCGCAGTAATAATATATAGTAGTAAGAAATTAGAATGCAAATTTGGTTTTCCAGTCCATTTAAAGTTAGATAAAAGATTTGAATATGAAATCGGTTTAAGCCCTATAATTGTTTATAATTCTGTAGATAATATTAATGATGATAATAATTCTTTTAAATATGAAAATAAATTATATAAAATCAGACCAGCTATTAGATAAATCCCTGATATAAATAAAAGTATACAAAAAATAGTTAAGGAGTGTAAATTTAATGAAATTACACAAGTTGGTAGTAATAAAACTTTAAAATAAAAATGGAACACGATAAAGCCGCTTTAAAATGCAAACTTATTACAAAAGGACTTGTAAAATTTATTTCTTTAGGATCTGTTTTAGGATTTAAAAATAATAAAAGATTTTTTCAGGAACATTTTTAAAAAATATATCTTTGAGTTTAATGAAGATGAATTATCACTAAGATTACACATGAAATGAGCATAAACAAGTTTAATTTCAATTTTTCATGAAATTAGATTTAATAAATTTTCTAGCTAAATAAGGAATTAATAAAACAACTAATTTTGATTTAAAAGATATCGCTGATAATTTAAACTTAGACGTTGAAATTATTAGGAGAGATGAGCTAACAAGGTCAATTTATCAATTTGTGATTATTAAATAGCATGTTTATTAGAACCAATTCTTGTAATATCTCTACGATCGTTTTTATTAATAAATAAACATTACTTAAACAAGTCGATATTCATTTCTTTATCAATGGCCTATTTTTAATTCCTTTATTTGTAATTTTGAGTTTGCCATTATATAAACTATGACCGAGGCTCTGCTTAAAGCAATTTCGACCTTTTAGGGATCCATTCTTTGAAAATTTTGACATTTAATTTTTCGTTAAATTTCCAGGGCTTTATTATTTATTTCATTTTATAATGGGTGATCTTTATTTAAATCTGAGAAATCAAATTCATTCTTTAAATTTTCATCACTGTTAATGTTCTTTCTTCCCAAAGAAAACATTTTCCATAATTTTCCAGATATCTTTTTCATGTTCACCTGTTCCAAGTATTCTTAGATTTTTTTTATTGAATATATTGCTTTAATCAATATTTCTGAAAACACATTATTTTTCTATTTAGCTTTGTTATTTTCATCCCCACTTTCAAATCAAGTTGTGAGTTTCTATTTTCCCACCAAATGGATATAAATGGGCCAATATTGAATACAAGGAATATTTATTGTCATAATTTTCTACATTTATTATGAGCATTGATGCTTTGAAATCGAGGAGAATGAAGTGTCTGTTCATGTATATGGGCTCAGACTTGAATAAATCTAATATTTATTTTACATAAAAGATTTATTCACGAGGGGTGGGAAAATACCTCATCTGTACGGTCTCACTCAAGAGATTACATTTACAAAATGATATACATTAGCAAACTAACAATCAACAAATATTTACAATTTTTATTAAAATAAAACCAACAATTTAAAATTATTTATTGATATACAACAAAATGTGTAGATTCTTCCCGAATGAAGAAATATCTTGGTACAAACATATAATTGAAGGCTTAAATATTGTTGTAGAAATTGTCGATAAATGTTTTGAAAGTGCCAAATATAATAATGGGCATCGAAAACATGGTTTCTGATTGTTAGAGTTGATTTTTGGTTTTTTAATCTAAAATTGAATGTTTTGTAAAAATTTCATTAAAGAAGATTACAAATAATTTTTATATCAAATAATTCACGAAAAGTCATTACTTTAAATTGGGTTAAAGGACCCTTATTCTTAACTTAAGCCGATGTTTTTAATTAAAATTTGTTTCTTAAGAAATTTAATTTAGAAATTTAAAATGAAAACAAGGTTAAAAAGACTGTATAAAACGATGAAAAATTAGGTTGTGAATGTAGCTTTGAGTTTAATAAGGTTGAAAGTGTAGATTAGAATATAGTGGAGTTAGATGTTTAATTTATTAAAATAAAGTAGTTAAAAACTTTTAAAGATATTCTAAAAGTATAAAAGAGAGATAAACATGCAGTTATATTTTAAATTTACTTAAATAACTAAGTTAAATAGAATTTGTTTAAGTTACTTAAAGTAATTTTAACATTTATTAAAAATTTAGTATTTTAAGTGTATTAAATCAGTATTGTTGTTATATAATGAGGGAGATATTTGGTTAGGAAAAACAATTTATGTGGATTTTATATTTTAGTAGTGGTTGTTAGAAGGGACTATTTTATCAGTGACATGTCTAGGTGTATTGATTTTAATGTGATCACTAAGTAAAAGTCACACTTTTCATTTCATCAAATAAATATTTAATTTGCGTTTGCTGACAATCCTGGTCACTAACTGGTACTTGACTTAATATGGTACTTGCTATTACTGCTAATTTGGATATCGATGCCTTTCTTCTTTCCTTCATATCTTATAATGAATAACATGTTCCTTCAAAATATATTATTATTATTATGGTTACTATTATTCCTCCTACTGATAATATAACCGTATTTAACACTGTTATAGCCTTTTCTTCAATTTGACATTTCTGTTGTTAATCATCGCTTTCCTTGATATATTTTCCTTTTTGTTTGTGATAATTCTATTATCTCACTTTACTTCTTTCTGTATTTGTCTCTTTCTCTAGAATATGTTTCTATTTTTCTGTTCAAATTTTGATATTTATTCTTCATCTTTAAGTATTATTCTTGGTAATTTCTTCTTCCAATTATTATGCCTTCTTTTTCATACTTTATACTTCTTTCTTCACTGTTAGTCATTCATTTGTATGGCATTGTACTTCTTATTACATAACTACTCTTGGAATTTCTTTTCCATCTTTACCACATATTTTTTGATATCCGTTTTATTTCATAAACGTTTATTTTAAAATTATTGTTCTTTTCAAATTTTTTTAATCTCATTTAATGGTGTGGGGAATGTTATTCCTTCAAAATTTAATTTATCAAAATGTTTTAACATGACCTGGTCTACAAGAAACATTTGCTGTCCTAGTTTTGAACATTTACTGCATTATTAGAGACAAAAGGTAAAGGCATATAATTACTTACAGATAACGCATTTATCTTTGAAATGTTAATTTTTAAGTTTTCTAATTCAAATATAACCACTGCCTTCAACAATTAACAAATCATCATCTATTTTCTGTGGAAAATCTTTGATTGATTGTAATAATTTATCTTCATGAATTGGATCTTCTCCTAATTTTATTGTTTAATTTGAACTTAATAGTATAGTAATATAATCATATTCATTTATATTATGATTTATATTTTGCAGTATTTTAATATTGGGGTATTTATTTATTAATTTTCTGTAACATGATAAATTATATTATCAGTTCGTTGACATCTTTAATTAATCTTCATGAGTTTTGTAAATTTCTTTTAAAATTTCTTTGTTATTAATGGACATTCCTTCATTGTCGTTGTTAGACGTCTTTTGTTCGCTGTGTAAAACTGGGGTAAATGCATTTCCAATTTTATTAAGTTTTGTTACATGAATTTTAGATTTTTAATGAGCTTTTAAAGCTTAAATGGTTTTAAACGTTCAGTCACAAATTCGGCATTTATGCACATTCATTTTTTGGGTTTATTTTTTCACCTCCTCTCATTCGTAATTAAAAATTACACCGCCAAGGATTGGTTCTACTTACTACTGATTACTGTGTGTATTTTGTAGATCCTAATGAATTTGAGTTTGAGGTTAATAGAATTATCATTTATTAGAAGCGAGTTGTTGTGGTTGTCTAACCTGTATTGATTGTGAACTACTTGTTTCGTCTGGGCATAGATTTGAAATATCTTAGAAAATATGACTCTAATTTGGTATTGATAATAATGGGTTTGGGAAGAAACTCTGAATGTTCAATAGATTCACTGATTTGGAAAGCGGTAGGCAATTTAATAACTTAACCCAAGTATTATATCAATTGATTATTATCTTCGGGTAAATTCGATATTTCTATGTTTACTATTGGTTCCAATTTGACCCAAATCAAAATGAACTCAAATCCGAATGTATGTTATGAATCCTTTTTGTTAAGAAACATAGGAAATTTGACATAGCAGTCATTGGCCTTGTTATATCTTAGATGTAATAGAACAAAATACATTCTTTCAATACCCTGCTAAGTTACCAACGAACATTTTCTTTAGGGATAAGTTAATTTATTGGATTTAAGTTAAAAAAGTCTTCTTGCTCTTAACTTACATTTCATAATATATCTGATTGCGAGTTATATGTTATAAGGTTCATTATTGATTATGTATTAACAAAAGATTTCCAATATCCGCTGCCTGACCTCAGATTGCAAGTTGAAACTTAATAGTTATGAGACTTATCCTTGAGACGGATAGGATAGTTTATGTCCTCTTTTTATGGAAGCTTTTATCTGGTGTGATGAGCTTAATTATAATTTAACGCATATTCTGGACAGCCTGATAGCTTTAAGGTTAAGGTTCATTACTCTCTCTCCTGACTTACCGGATCTTGAAGTCGGTTATCGCTATCGATTATATCTTCACAACTGGACTTAGAGAAAATACTTTAACTCACAATCAACTTTGTTCCATTTAATTTTCAATTTATTATAATGGGATAATAATTATTCTAATAATCTTCTCATTCATAAAATTATCGATTCTAAGTTTATCAATACTAACTTTTTATACATAGTTATCATAACCTAGATAAAATAGACTCATCACGAGACCACTGAATATTTGTAGTAGTTAACCCAAATATTCCAAAAAAATATCCATTTATGAGCTGTTTTATTATTTAATGTAATAAATTTTTCAAAATTTTCATATGGATTTCTCTCAATTAATATCATAACTGTTAATATAAGACTTGTCATAAGGGAAAATTTATTGACAACAATTTGGATGTTATATAATTTTATTGTCGGTTATGCAATCACAACGTTGGAGATTAATTGGTTAATAGCAACTGTTAATTTTTCAAACACTAATCACGTTTACGAATCTCCTTTCAATAACAATTAAAATTCTTTACATCTTTCTTAAAATAGACATATATTTGCTTCTTTATTTCTTCATCACTAATATAATGGTTTTTCTACTTTAGTAAATTTTCATTTTAAGCTTTGAGATCGAAATAAAATATCGAGTATAAATTCTGAAATTCTGTCATATTTAATTCAAAATAATTTTTGAAATCTTTCCACAAAGTAATAAATGCATCATTATTTGTTTTGATATCAAATTGCATTTTATTGACTAAATAGTTACTGTTATTTAATCGAACCTTTAATGATTTTATATATTTAACATTAGTATTTAATAGTTAATATTCTTTATCCCTTTATTACATAAAATATTTTCTTATAATCTATTTTTCTGTTCAAGGTCAATTTAATCATTATCAAAAATAGTGGTCTAGTGCAGATCTCTAGAAATATATTAATGTGTTTTATTGGAACGTTTCCTCTGAACTCTTTTCAAATTATAAAATAATTCTTTTTTTGAATCCTTCTTAGTGTTTATGTGTATTTTCATAAGTTTTATCAAGAAATTTTGACGTTAATTTGTCTGAGCTTTCATCAGATTGATCTAATAATATAAAATTGAATATACTAGATATTTCTCCACATTTATGATTTTTTCAATTTCATGTGTTCTTAATAATAATCTCATGGAGTTTAATAAATTTGGAAAGGCATGATTTTTTAAAGTTATATTGTGATAAAGAGCACTTATTTTCTTTAATTCGATTTCAATTTCATATCTTAATAAACCATTACGAATATCTACAAGATTTGAATTTTGTTTAGATTCAAAGATAATATCTTTGGATTCCCTTAAAATAGTGAAGGTTGATGGATGAATACCATATATTTACTGAATCTCATTTTTTATAAAGAAATGAATAAAACTTTGGTAAAATCATTTAAGGGAAATATTTATTAAGCATTATTATCTCAATTTAGTCATATACCTTAATTTAGTAAATTTTTTTTAAATAATTTTTATTGAATGGTAAACATTATTATGACCACACTTTTTAGCCTCTAATGATTATCTTAATTCATAAAATAACTCTTTAATCCAAAGTGTTGAATTTAATTTATTTGTTTGTAATCCCGTTTCCAATTATTGATTGTCTATTTTGTTCATCTCTCAATTTATCTATCAAACTGCTAGTAATTGAGAGCCAATCAAACAATAAGAGCCAAAACAATCGTTCATATAATTAAAAGTTTCCATGTCCATTAAAAGCTATTCTTATCCGCAAATAATAAATACATGCAATCCTTTGCTGATGGAACGCAAGTTTCGTCGTATAATTTTATTGTAAACAAGTTTTTTTAATCTATAATATTCAAAATCATACAATAAGCATTGTAATTAGCACAGGGACATGAGATACAATTCTATTTGTTTCCGTTTCGACATCATAAATTGTGGGTATCAACAAATAAATCAATTAAGTATTTAAAATTTATTATGTAAAATCTGTTGATTTCTTCATGTCTTATCATCAGTGTTTCAATATCAATGTGCGATAATCTTAGATGAAAATATTGTAAGATAAATATAAAAATAAAAGTTTTAATTTATATTTAAAACTTTGAATTGGCATTTCAATGTGATTGCTTTTTCTGATATAATTTCCATTTTTTATTCTTTTGCATCTAAAATTGGATATTAAATCAAAATAATATAAAAATATCATTATTAACAAATTTTGATTTTAAATCACTATTTTGAGATATAAACATTAATATAAATTTAGAGGAAAAAACCATTTTTTGATAATTTAAACACGTTTTGTTTATTTAGGCCAAATTTTATTTGAAAATTTCTTGAAAAATAAATTAAAAATAAAAATAAATTTGTTTTAGTTTATGAATATTTGAAAATTTCATAATCTGAAACATCGTGGTTAATCTGTCGGGTATGTTAATTTATATATTATTAATTTCTTTTGCACTTTTTTACCATTAATGTATTAATAATAATGTGATATCATTACTGATTGTTTATTATTTGCTGATTTATTCCCGAATCTTATTGAATTAATTTTGATTGTTTCAAGCAATTTATATTAATCATGTTATTAACATTGGCTTAAATAGAGTTGATTTAATATAATTTATTATTATAACTTATAATTATTATTTTTATTATTAATATTGTTAATTGTAATAAAATGTATTGAAAGAGTTCTTGCAATTTGGATAACCATAGATGATATTTTTTCTTATATTATTAAAATTTGTACGCCAATGAATATGATAGAGCATATCATATTAGGTGTAGATGCTGAGTTTTTGTTAATCGTATATGGTCTTGGTTTTAATTTGATTCAACATCATGTAGAATACCACCATCGTCTTATTAAATAACAAAGTTATTAATTTTCTCGCTTGTTTTAAATCTCGGATTTTATGACATATGGTTTGGGCTTATTTTGATTTGATGGATTTGATCTTATGGATTTATTATCCCAAGACATGTTTTTTGATCAGGGTATTTTTATGATTATATTGCAAATGATTCTTTGTTTATTTGATAGCCTCTCCACCACACCATTCTTTAGTGTCTATTTTGATATTTTACTTTGGCTTAGTGTAATAATTTGAACGAATCACGAAATTTTCTCACTCATTTTTATTCGCTTGTCGTCATCAATAAAATCTTTGTTTAAGTTCATAAACAGTTCATGTCCGAAAGTCCTTATTTTAATAGTCTCTTTCGGAAGGGAATTTTGTCCTCTTTTTTGAAATCGTTTGTATTGATTTATTATGGTTGTATGGTATACCATACTATATATTTTAGCATCTGTTTTTGTAATTAAATTTAATGAGCCTACATTAATAAATAATAAATAAAAACAAACCTAACAAGATACTTATAAATTTTTTAAAAAAATATTTCGTATTATACATATTATTATTGATAATTCCATAGTCATTGTATTTTCTATTATTATCGCCGTATTAACAAAGTTGTGGTAAAAATCCAATATAAAAATAAACAGGTTTCTAAGGTGAGAATTTCTGACATCAATATGTAAATCATTATCACACTTCGTGTAATATAATTATAATTATTACATAATGGTGCATTTTCGGCTATTACACTTGAATTATATTATATGATAAAGTTCCGATGACAAAAAGTTCCAGTTTATGTGTTCCTGACGCGTTATCGTATGCAAATACTGTTAAAATCTCTGTTAAATTTGCATACATTCCAATAAATCTCTTAAAACTTCTCAGACATCTTTGTCTACAGGTTATCGATCATATTGGCATATTATTGGCTTCATTCTAGCCATTTAAAATAGGCATTTAAAATAGGCACCCTGTTTGCTCGGGAATTCCGGAAGATTTAACATCCGTACTAGCCTTTGCTTTCGATTTAACAATTGACC
Source organism: Platydemus manokwari (assembly GCA_037951405.1). Classification (NCBI taxonomy): domain Eukaryota; kingdom Metazoa; phylum Platyhelminthes; order Tricladida; family Geoplanidae; genus Platydemus; species Platydemus manokwari. Next base: position 10,453 of record JBBMOY011099552.1, read on the forward strand.
GCCGATCAACCCCTTTACCACAGGGGAACTTCCGCACTTTTGGCTGAGAAGAACAGTTTTTTTTTCAATCGGATGTCGGACAGATTATACTGCAGACACTCTGCAGTCTGATCGATTAATTAAATGATTTTAATACACTTCCTGTGGGACAAAGCTCGATCATCTATTACACAAGATGATCATTAAAAAGTCGGTCGTATTTTAGAACACTTATATCTTATATATTGTTAAAAAATTCTTGCTTTGATGGAGGACTGTCGTATCTGATTCCGATCTGAGCTTCCGGGAAAAAATTCACTCATAAATAGGGTGATCCATGTCTCCTTCCCAATGCATTGGGATTTAAATTACTATTACTTACAATTTCATTTATTTGCTCCGTCATCAGCCGTTCCTCCCATATTTCATCGATTGA
>JBBMOY011099663.1:0-10866 GCA_037951405.1 Platydemus manokwari
ATCTGCAAATGGAAAATATTTTGATTGAATTTCATTAAATAAATATTTTAAAAAATGTTTTTGTTTTTAAAAAAAAAAAGCCGGAATCATACTAATACACCTAATATTTATTAAACTATTATCAAATTTATGAACTATAGACGTTTTTTAAATGAACCCCCGAGTCGCCATCATTACCTCAACATACTAGTCTTTTTTATTCTAAATTTACAAGTAACGTCATAAATTTCGATGCAAATTACCAATCATCCGATTCTCAGCATCAATACAAACCTTACACAGCTCATGATTATTGGAATAATCCACACCCACTCAATCTATGATATCATTGTCAATACCACCAGATAAACCCCTGTTTGCCAAATTACATACTTCAAAAAATTATCACTGATAATTTGTATATTAATTAGAAACCTAATCATAAAGACATCCATCCCTCTATTTTGGCCACATCAGGATTTATTCCTTCGAATTCTGTCGCAGTTAGTCTCCCTACCGCAACGAAGACCATCCAGTTTAGAGGAAAACGGGCGCGGAAACTTATAACATTTTATTTTATATTCTTAGTTTATTTAATATCTCTAATTTAAATAACGTCAGTAATTTATTGCACAATCTGCATATATCAGAATCCAATTTTCCTATTCGATCTTCTCCATTTTCCACACTTACCAATGATCATCTCATCATTTGTCATATTCAAGTCACGTTAAAAACTGCTAACAATAGCCTCATCGATCTAGATACACAAATATCGCCTGAAACTTCGATTGATTTAGACGATTCAATTACAACATCACATAACTTCCTCTGATTCCTCTACTAAAACTTCCACTCACGTTGATTTAAATATCACACTCCAACCATATCAAATCCGACAACTTTTCCACTATAGTTTGAGCCGGTTAATCTTGTATTTGCCGTGGTCGAAGATGCCTCATGTGCTAACAAACTTTAATCTGATTTTCTCGCACCTTAAAGACAATTCTAACCTTAAATCAATCACACTAGATGAAATTTCATATTATAAAGGTCTCTCCAACACAACCCATGTTAGTGATGGTATAAGATATTTCGATTGGATAAGTACAGATCCCAAACACACCTTTATTCTTGGCTATTTAACGAAATTTTATTAATCAAATTTATCCCAAACCAATGGACCACCGGTAAGACAAATCTCTTTTTGAAACCCCTTAAAAATTCTAACCCACAGGTTGTCTCATCATGCCACCCAATAGCTCTGTCCTACATCTCCCCTATAGATTATTCGCCACCATTCTCCACAATGGACTTTTGAAATGAATCAATGCTCGAAAACTTGGTGGACAAAAAACCGGCTTTCCAATGAGGACTATCTACAAATACAACATTGATATACAGTTCATCAAACACGATTCTGAAACCCTCATGAAAATAATTGCAAATAATGACCTTACATACTCCTTTTCACTCGACAATAAGAATAAACTCTCCAATATTCCACATGGGGCGGTTCAAATGTTGTTCTTTAATCAATGTAAATTACTTATAAAAGTAAGTCGACTAGCCCACGGCTTCTTCTTCTCCCATCGTAAAGAAAAACCTCTTAATAGTTGTCACCTAGCTCCTGAAGTCTGAATTTTCACTCACTGGGTTTTAAACAATTTTCTCCTTCTCAATTATTCCCTATACTTCATTAAGATAAACAAATCTTTCCCTTGCCGTAGATGTAACACTGAGCCAGAAAGTGCTGCCCATGTATTCGTTCACTGCCCAGCTATCCCAGGAAAAAGCAACAAAAGACATGCACTCATCCTAAACATAATAGGCACATATCCCCAATCTCTTGGTAATGACCCGGAGGTTGATATGGCTGCGATTTAGACAGATACTAAACTTCGACTCTACTTAATTATCTTATACAATAGAAAAAAACACATTTATAATAGACCTCAAAATTCCATATGACAATGACACAAATTTTACTATGCACCGTACGTTAATCCCCACATTACAAATCGGAATCACCACAAAACACCAAACAACACCAGATTTCCTTAATATAGAAGTTTCAAGATTATGACACCCACATAATGATAAAATACCTATGCTATCGGGGTTAGACAATAAACACATACATTTTCTATTTTCACTCAATATCACCAAACTTTTAAAAGATGCCCACACAGCATATAACGGTCACAAAGGTCAAGATAGACTTAAATTAACTCGCCTCTTGACACAATAAATTAAAAATTTTTTAAAGACATATTCCGCATTTAATATCTTTCCTGATCAATCTACCAATGCAAACAGCGACAGCACTTAATATTCCCACAATGTCTACTTTGTTCAATCAATCCTTGCCAAATCTTGCAAATGTGTTTCGCAATGTCTTCAAAGTCGAAAAAGTCTGCTTCCCTGCCAAACTGCGACAACACAAATTTCTGTTGAAAGCTTCAAACTTTAACTGCTCCCAAAGGCAATAGGCCGGCACATTTAGAAGCTCAAATTACGAAAATGTGTCTATCAAAAACATGCATTTTTACAAGTTGGCGTGAAGGATATTCCAACGAGCCATGAAGGCTTTATTTATGTTCAATATTTTATATTCATTTTTGCTTAGTATCTTGGCAATTTAATATTGTGTTGATAATTTCGGTAAACTGTGGGCATTTCACTCTTTTTTTTATTTTATCAACCAAATTATTAACCAATTTCCATATATAATGAATTACAAATTGAGCAAACCATTAGCATTTACATATATATCAAAATTTTCTCAGTTCCACATAATTCTATTTATGGCAGTTGTATTTTGTAAATATAATTATCTACTTATCTTTTTATCGCCATTGACTTTCTATAAAAGATCCTGTTTACACTTGAAAATACATTCATAAGATTAAAATTTTTAAAATGATCTTGCTTTACGGTTAATCTCTTGAATTATGAAAAAAATATATTAAAATTAGTAAAATAAAAATGTAATATAAAAATATCAGCATTTTTGTAATTTATAAAAGAAAGATAAATTATATGGAAACAAATTTTAAAATCTGTTTAAAATGGATGTATTATAAATAAATATTTTTGTTTTATTGAAAACATTTCTTTTGATTAAAATATGAAAAACGAAGACGTTTTAGCAACCAACTCTATTTAAAATTTGACTTTGAAATATCTTTGTAAACTTATATTTTGAACAAAATGACGATTAAATGTTACTGCTTGAGTCATTTACAATTCATTATTATGAGATGTAACATGAAATATATTGAACGATCTTGATGGCCTGACTAGTTTATATGTGAGAAAAAGAAGAGGTTTTCACAAGAAAAAATAGTCCAGCATAAAATAGTGAAACTAGATCTATTTTTTGTAACGCCATTTGTGTTTATGTGAAAGCTAATCTCAAACGATATGAATTGTCTAAATATAGTAATATAGATTAAATACATCTCAAAATTCTCATAAAATATTAATCTAAAATCGCACACCTTAAAGTACGAAAATATGAAAAAAAATTGAGATTTCAAGATATTAGGATCTCAGAAGTGCTTTATGGATTCTTTGTTTTGAGATGCAATTGTCGTGGTTTAATTTTAACTAATATTTAACATTAAAGCATCCACGTGACTGCAAATTCTCTGAAGATTTTTATTTGTAGACTGATGTAATATTCTATCATATACAACATGTACCGCATCAACGAAACAGATTGATGAGGATTTTTTCTGTACCTGAATTTTCAAAATAAAACCTAATTTAAATGCTATTTAAATGCTAAAATAAAATCTCTTTTAAAGAAGGATTACTAAAACATAAAATTTGATTAAATAGTTAATATTAGTGGTGATTCAAATAAATTTAAGAAAGTATATTTATTAATGCTCTGTTCTTGCAATAATGTTGGATTCACAAATGGGAAAATATTATACCACTAAACATGGTAAGCATTTCGCAACGATGCGCTACAACAACATTTAAAAATAATTTAATTATTTGATGATCTCTAATAAAATTAAATTATAATGATTATGTTATAACAGTAACTGCTTTATGAATTATTTGTCACTTTATCATGGTGTTTTCTCTTTTGCTTTTATGTAATCTTTTGCATTTAATTCTAACACAATGTCCAATCAATTTTCAACAATGCAAATCAATATGTTATCAATTTATCAATAAAAATCAAACATTTTGTCAATCATGTGAAACGTGTCATTCTCGAGGAGGAAGATTGGCTTTGGACACAGAAATAGAATCGTTATGGAGATGCATGTCAAATAAAATAGAATTTTTTACAGGAATAACTGATTTATTAAATGAAAGATTCGCTAATAAGACAGAATGGTTAAATATTGATGGATCATTAAGCCGTAATTTGAATATTTGGCGAAAAAATGAACCAAATTGGTATGATGGAGAAGATTGTACAATATATACTTCAGACAATTTGATAGATTACCATTGTTCCTGGACGAAATCATTCATATGTGTCCAGAAAATTGAAAACAAAATCAATTTCAGGCATTTTAAAAAAGATGATTTGAATATCTATAACAATGACGATGGTGAACCTGGATGTTATAAATATACAATTTCGAAAAGTAAACTGCATTGTGGATCACTGTGAGAATCTTTATAAATTGAGATATTATTTTGATAATTTGTGTGTAGATGTGTGCAACAAATCAATTGCAAATCATTCTTTTATGAAAATTCTACCAAGGAGTGTGTGTTCTCAATGTACACCAGCAGTACTTTACCTGGAAACTGGACGAATACAAACCAACATTGGCAAGGTTATCATTTCGTGAAACCTTAATAATAATATCAATGAACTAATTTATTTATTACAAACACGAACCAAGCAGTTGACATTATAAAGTAGTTTTCATTGCTAATATCTACTACATATTTCCTCTCACATTTCGTAATTCAGGATAGCTTTGAATCAATAAATTAATGTTGTTGTTTAAGATTGAAACACGCTAGATTTATGTTTGTTACAAATACATTTTTAATTTTAAAATTAAATTTTGTTTAACTAGATGTCATTTCTCTTTTTAAACTTTCTATTTTAGATCATAATAATATAATATTTTATTTAATCAATATTCTGGGATTAGTTCTCATTTTGATCATAAATATTGGTTAATTTTCAAACAAATCTAATAACTATAGGTTTTCATTCGTGGCAATTTAACATTTTATAATTAAAATATTTAATGATAGTAATATTATACACATATTGTGTAATTGTTAATTAGTTATCCATATAAAGAAATAAACATAAATTTCAATTCGTATTTTATGATTTAGTCCCAGCTAACACACATCTGAGAAAGTTAATGCCAAAAAAATATTATATATCTTCTGAATAGATTAAGATTTATGCTTAGACAATTATGTATTAAGTTCAAAGCAAAAAGTACAATAATCATTTATAGAATATCGTATAGAGAAAATAGAAAATAAATAAGAATGTGATGAATAAAAATTTATTTAATAATTTAATAATAAAATCTGTATTTTATAATTTAATCGCAGATAACAATTCTGAGAAAGACAAGGATTTATATTTGGACTTTATATCTAGAAAATTCAAAAATAGAATGGAATAAATATTTAAAGAATATCATATATACATAATTTTTAAAATGAATAGGAATGTCATAAATGAAATATACATAACAATTTTACACTGAACAGTTCATTTCCATTTGTCTGCAAATGGTGTTCAGTATTTTTGGAATTGAAAATTCTTTTAATAGCGCTGTGCTTTTTATATTTATGGTGTTTAAGATGATTTATATCTGCAATTTCTGTATTTCTTTTATTGTTAAGTAATTTCTTAATTCTATTATGATTATATATAATAAGATGTATAAAATAATCATTATTAATGGCGATTAGTATAAACAACGTTATTTTGTATCACCATTTTGAGTTATATTTAAGCTCTAAACAAGTTTGTTAAAATTATAATTATGGAAAATTATAAAATTATATAAAATCAAAAACAGATATTGAATAATATTATGATAAAAAATTTGATAAAATCTGATATTATTAATATTGAAATTTTGTGAATTTATTTCAATTTTTTCTTTTTCTCTGCTCATTTGATTTAGAAAATATCGTTATATTATCTTTCCAATCTTATTCATATTTTTATAAAAGATAGAAGACCATGGTTAATTATTCATTGAAAACCACATTTATGGGAAACAATTTCAAATGTATCTCTTCATAATTCAATGCAATTGAAGGAATAAATGAAGTTCACTGTTAATCGAATTCCGTAAACCAACTTTATTATTAAAATTTTTAATTTTTCAATATTTTATTTCAATTTTCACTTATCCGCTTGCTACCATGTTGACCACCATGACAATTACGTGTTTATTGTGAATTTGTATTGCTTATAACGATTGTGTAGTGTGTAACTGCAATTATCCAATTCCACATCCTTTTTATATCAATTTAATTAGTCGTGAAAATAACGTAGCACGGGGCAACCTTGAAAGTGTTAAAACCAGATTTTATGCGAAACAATTACAAAATTGCTGATAATTCAGCAGAATTGAAGGAACACATAACGTTCATTGTAATATCTAACAAAGAATGAACTACTTAAGTAACCATCATACACTCAACATTAAAACAAATTTTCAACATCTGATATCTAAGACATTTCAAAATATTTCTTTATTGAAAACCACATTGTATTGGAAACAATTTCAAATGTGTCAGCTGATAATTCAATGCAATTGAAAGAATAGATAATGTTCATTGTTTAAGAAATTTACAAAATAATGTAGTCTATTGACATTATTTTGTAGATTTCAATAGAATTGAAGGAACAAATAATGTTCATTGTAATATCTAACAAAGAATGAACTACTTAAGTAATCATCATACACTCAATATTACAAATTTCGTTCAACACTTGAAAATCTCAGATATTTCAAGATAATTCCTTACTTCGAAACAATGGATTCTTGTAGTTAAGAACGAAATAGCAAAATTATTTTTGTTTTTTCGTGGTGTATAGAATAATGGTGATTATAACGTCATTGCAATTTAACTTAAACATATGATATCAAATATTTATGAAAAAAATATGAAATCGAGTATGTTAAGAATAAATATATCTTTAATTACTGATATCCGATAAATTTTCTTGATTTTTATGCATTTCCATTGAAAAAGATGTGAAAATTTTAATGTTTTAATTTAATTTTATTTCCGAAATAAAGTTATCAATAATAATAAAATTAATTCCTGTCATGGCGCTGAAGATTGTCTGATAATAAGTGCCTCTTGGTCATTATTTATTTCTATTATAAATTTAAATATATTTACCCAATTAAATGTCGTTATATATTCATTAAGATAATTACCGTAATCACCCAAGTATAATGCTCCCATTTCCGTCTCAAATTTCAACATTAAAAATGGGGGGAGTATTATACTTGAGTATGTAAGAAAGATCAAATTGCGTAATGATTATGTAATAATATAAGTATGTTTATTAACAATTTTTAAACGACAATCATTCTGATCCTCCAACAAGCATGACTGACACGTCAGAATTTAATATGGATAAAACACCTTTGTGTTTTGACATGCCTGGCAGGAAAACAGCTGAGCCTAAAGGTAGCAGAACTGTCCAAATCAGAACAACCGGATATGAAAAGACATACTTCACCGCAGTCCTGGCCTGCATGGCTGATGGAGCTAAACTCAGAAAGTTTAACTGATATCAATGATTTTCATAAATCTTTCATAAATATTTCAAATTAATTAGCTAAGTTAGATTTTCTTTCGTTAGAATAGCTTTTCACTTTTATTAATTTATTCCTAATATTTAATATAAACATAATTCACATTGACGTGTTACTTTTCGTTTGTGTGCAAATGATGGTCAGTTTTTTTGGAATTGAAATTTTTATGAATAACGTTGAGCTTTTATATTTTGCTTAATATTGCTTAAGATAACTTTTATTTGTCATATTTCTCTTTCTTTTGTTATTTGGTAATTTTCTTATTTTATTGTGATTATATATGAAGAGATTATTACTATTAATTCTGAGTTGTATATAAAACATTATTTTATATCACTGTTGTGAGTCAGATTTAAACAATGAACTAATAATGATTATTATATAATTATATTTTGGCATATAATTATAACATATTAAAATAATCCAATTTAAATTTTAAACTTCACAATAATAATGAAAATTATAAATTCAAAAGAAATTTGTATTTACATTTGAAAAATTTATTAAAAAATAAAAATTGTAAATGATAAAATTAAAATACTAAATTTGTAATTAAGAATCATCTTAACGTTATTATAATTAATAATATTAAATATCTTCCCTTAACAAACTACTTTTGGAGAATTGGGAAAATGTGATGGTTAAGAGTTGATTCGGTCCTTCAATAGCTTTAAAATCAAACATATCGGATTGGTCGAAGTATTTTTTTTATTAATTGAATTGCAGAATGACATTCCTTTCTAGAAACACTTAAAACATTATGAACACCATTATCTTATGATTCATTTTCATCATCATCTAACGTGTCATTATTTGTAAAAACCTTTTGAGTTCCAGTGTTTTCTTTCAGATTTTTATTTTCAAATTCAAATTCCTCTTTTAAAATTACATCATCTTCAGTTAAACCTAAATTCATAAATTCGTGTTCACTAAGAAGATCTAGTATTGCTTTACAAATAAATTCATTAAAATTATCAACAAATTATATTTTAAATTCACCACTTTCCTTATTGGTCCATTTAGCTCAAAAAATAGCTCAAAATTGTTGACGTTGTTATTTCATTTCAAGAAAGTGTTAAAAAAAATTGTGTCTTTTAGAGTTAATGTTTTATAAGCTTCAAGTATAGATTCTCCGCATTTCATTTATTCAGTTATGTCATTTAATTTGTTTCTAGTAAAAATTGTTTAAAAACATTTTTATAATGCCTTTGTCAAGTGGCTGTAACGAGCTGGTTGAACTAGGAGGTAAAAATGACACATCAATCAATTTAAAGGTTACTTGTATTCTATTCGATGTGCAGTTATCTATAATCAACAGAACTTTTTTGTGGAATTTAATCGGTTTGAAATCCCACTCCAATAACCCAAAATGTTATTAATCATCCATGCATTTGAAGAACTCCAGGAATTAACCAAAGAAGAATATGAGAAATCTTTTAAACACATTGCTTTAGAGAATTTATTTATAACAACAACGCGAAATAAACGAGATTTTATTTTTCAATATTATATAACCAATATTAACATTTTTATACATTGATTTAGACGGAATAAGTTTGTTAAAGGTGCCTGTTTCTTCATCATTATAAGCATTTTTAGGTTCATATTAGTCATCCCTAGATTTAGATTTATTTTAAAAATCTTAAGGCTGTATGGCTGACATTCATAGTGTCGATTTCTTAATTTCAATAAATTTTTTTCCTTAAAACACTTAATCACCAATTTGAGGATATAAATTCTTGTATTCAATTTAAATCACCCCTTTAAACTACCTTTTCCTTTACTATACTATCCGTAATTATAGAACCTCTTCAAGTCTTTAAACTCATGCAGACAATTTTTTGTCTACAACACTAAACTTTAAAACAGGAATTCGCCAACTACTTTTGTGTACAAGGTTAATATTTTGAATAAAAAATCTTTGTTTCTTCTGATATAATTGACAGTTCTTGTTGAAAATTATTTTAAAATTTACCTGAGAAAACCTCTGTTACCATGTTATCTGAATATGCAGGATAAAATTCAATGTATTTCAAAATTTCAATTTTTTCAACAACAGTTAACTTTGCACACTTTCGTTTTAAAAATTAATAGAAATGATGAGAAATAATAATCCAATACCTGAAAAAACTTTCAATGAAACTCATTTAAAAAGAGTAGACACGAATTCATTATATTTTCTGTTACCTTATGAAGATGTGGAATGGAGCGATGATTTAACTTATGAAAGAACAGCGAAATTTAAAGAGGTATTTGATGAAAAAAAAATTTTTATGAAGTTGGTTTAGAGAATCCTGAAAGTATTCATGAAATAGCTAAATTTTATTCTTTGACTCCAAATAAAACAAAAGGAAATTATGAAATGTTATCTCCTTATCAAAAATCATTCAATAATAATATTTTTTTCAGAAAAGTTAATGCCAACACAAGAATATAATAATAAATATATTGGTTGGGAAATTATTTAGGTTTCTGTTTAGATCAAGGAATGATATTAAATAAAGATTCATAGAAAATTAATTATAAACTAAATGTTGGTTAATAAATTATATAAAATTTAATATAAAGCAAAAGAACATTGCAAAATTAAATAAAGATTCAATTGAAATAGAATTATTTAAATTGTTGTCTAATTCATTTATGTTAAGACAATAGAAAATCCCCGATAAATGCAAAATATAAAAATATTCAATAGTTATAGAGAACATGAAAATTTAACATCTACAGAAGATGTTATTGCTGTGCTATGAAAAAGTCAAGTATTTTAGGTGATAAATTTAAATAATCAGGATTTGTTAATTTAGAATATGCAAAATAAGATATGTATGATTTTGCATACAATGGATTGGAAAAATATTTATAAGGAAAATATGAAGTACATTATTCAGACATAGATCGTTTGTTTAGAGAGTTTGTATTAAATGAAAAAGAACTTTAGATGATGTATTAAATAAAATAAAAGAATTTATAGATAAAGAAATATTTCAATTAGGGATGAAAGATCTAATGAGACTCCTAATATTTCACCGTATATTAAAATTGAATATTTAAAACCATTACCAAATTTAGTCAATTTATTTTTTTAATT
>JBBMOY011099774.1:0-10866 GCA_037951405.1 Platydemus manokwari
CACTCACGGTTGTATTATAACTAAAGACAACACAATGGGTTATCAAGTTTTATTGAAATAAATTGATTACTACAAGTAATTTTAGCGGGTACAAAAATGAGTAAATGTCCCGTACCTCGCCTCAGCGACTAACAGGAATCCGGTATCGGATAGAAGAGAAAAAACACAGAAGCTGATTTTAAAAGTGATTATTATGTTAATTGTTAAGATCAGGTGTTATTTAGGTTAATTAATGAAGTTGATAACTCTAAAAACGTGCTTTAAAACATATTTTAAGAAAAAATTAAAAACTAAATATTTATGATAAATTAAAGTATATTAGATGGTTTTGTTAGTCGTTCTTAGCTTTAAAAATCAATTATTATTAGTCATTATCTACAAATTTCAAAAGTGAGCAATAATAATTAGTTTTGGTTAGATCATTATTAATGATTTGTTCCATAATCCAAGTAAAAGTCTTTAATTACTAATATGAAGACTAATAGTTAGGTTAAGGAGTGAAATAAAATTTCTAAGTTAACAATGGCTGCTCATTGAGTTCTGCGAGGCGCTATTAATCATTATTAGATTATATCTTTAGTGTTTGTTAGAAAGTTAACGGTGAGCAGTTCTGATTAATGATTTATTAGTGATAATAAAAACTCTTTAATTAGCGAAATGTTTTGTTATCGAACGTCTATACCCTTTCTTTAGCGACATATATTATGTTACATTTTTACTTGAAATTAAAATACATTTTTAGGCAATTGCTAGCTTACTCTGTTTTGGTCATTATTGTCTTTTGATTTAGAAGTTGTTTTTTGTTTATGAATCATCAAATTTATAAGTCCTGATACCTTTCAAATACTCTTAATATAGAAGAATCTCATCTAAAATAATGACTCTATCTACATAATAAAACAGACATTATACATGAACGATGAGAATCACTATAGAACGACGATTTCAATTTGGTAAAATGTATGGCTATATAATGACACATTCACATTGATTGACCAATCCTAGTTGTCATAAATCAATAACAATCAGTTTGAATATTTAAAATCAAAAAAGCACACGTAACGTACACAAGCTTTTAACTCTACAGCTTGGATTATTGCCGGTTGAAGCCGATGAAAGCGCAGTGTTCTTTCTTATTTAATATTTGTAAAATTTTTAGTAGTGGGTGTATTGATCAGTTATCGTCAACTTTTTATTTGATATTCAATATAAGTAATGGATTTTGATCAACAGATTATCCAAGTTATTCATATAATTCTGTCACAAATATTAGAAAAACTTTAAATTTTTAAATATTAATAAGAATATATTAAAAAGATTTTAATAAGAAAAATAGAAAATGAGACCATGAATCCTGAAATATTTTGATTAAGAGTAAATTTAATGTGGCTTAGAATTATTGTTTATTGTTAGAATCGATTCGTGCTATATGGTTATAATGTTTAGATTACAAATACTTTATTATAATATGTCGAATGCTGTTGGTTGATAATTCTCAGTAAATATCTTATTCCTAACTGAAAATTAGGTCCCATGTAGTTTTTTTATTATGAATATAATAAATATTTATATAATGTCAGGTCTATGTTTACAATCAAAATACAACGGTTACTATGATCTGAATTTGAAACGTTGAATTACTTTCATAATTATCCACCACACGTGTGTCTACTTCACAGGACTTTGAACATTTTGTAACTGTTGAACAAAGGATTTGATGACGAATAGAATAATTAACATTGTATTAATTATATCTTATATGCGATTAATGCAACTTGAATTGATTACTTAGTTGGTTTTTCAGATAACTAATGTATATTGAAAAATTGGTGATTGTAATTGACTAACTCTTTTGATTAAAATTTATTTTCTGTGTATTAAAAATCATTTTTGTTTTCAATCACTTAAATGTAAAATTATATTTTACTTTTATCAATAAATCAAAATCTACTCTCAAATACAACTAATGTTACAGAGCTTCTTAGATTCTAACCCCACGAATCAAAGAAATATCACAGTAGAATGGGGATCATTGGCAAAAATATAAAAGAACAAAATATTTAGTCACCAAAAAGACAAGTGATGAGAGACAATAGCCAACTTAATATATAGTCTATTTGATAATTGATGTATTGTGTTGATTTTCATTTGTTGTAGTAGGTTAGACCTTATTTAAAAAATTTGATTGGCAATTTTTCTTCTTTCTTCGATATCAATGGGTTTTAGGAACTTTTGTTCCTTTTTATCCGTATGAATCGGTCTTGAATGATGGCCATTGATTTGAGAGAATAATTTTTAGTTTTAACCAAGATTTTCTTGAATCTTATTATCTCAAATTCAACATAATCTTATCTCTTATAATCGTAATTGATTAACACCTATTCGCTTCCAATTTTGCTTTATAAAATAAATTAACTTGTTATAATTGTTTATTTTTGTAATATAAAGTATTTTTTTATGTAATTATGTTTTCTAATGTAAATTATAATTTATCTACAACTATTCTAAAACTGAGACTTTGAACCAAGATTCAAAGTTATTATGTAGGTGGACTATGTAGATTCGCACTGCATTAGTAAATAACTAATTCTGGTTATAAAGCTATATTTAATATGACACTTCACAAAAAATTTCTCACAGATTATAAAATTGACGCAGTTGATTGTCCTTATAAACTCGGACACAGTCCCAAACTTCTTGAAAATACCAACACAGAGACTACTTCTGACTGCTATCACAAATTATACCCTTATCAGATGCGATATTAGTGCACTACTAGTTTGAATTTACTGAAGCTTTGCAGTTGATGCAATGACACTTGTCACAAAGCTGAATAATCTAAGTAAAACCATAATTCTTACCAGTTATATCGGCTGATTGAATATTGATTTAAAAAATAATCTCAGCTCTTTAAATACTAAATTTTAACCACGCATCTCAATTTTGTGATTCCTTTCAGCTATGTTTTTATTTAACCACGGGACATACTATTTATGAGGTCGATTTTCCTGTTTCTCGATCTTGGATTTTTTCATTTTAAATTTATTATTTTTATTGATTTTTGTTTAATTTATGTATTTTGTCTGAATATTATCATTTGTTTTACTCTACTTTTACTGCTTATTTTTTTGGCATATTCTCGGCCCCTACAAAATTTTGAGATTTTATAATTTTAAAATATTTAAAATTGAATAAATAAATATGCAAGACTTTTATTCATCAAAATCACCAACACATTTGGTGTTAAAATCATAGTTTTTCGTCACTCTTCTTGATAGTTCTTTTACAGACAGCCTGCGCATTTCAATTGGAAGATGATTTATCCTTTTTGAAATAGTTGATATTCTTAATGATCTCGTCTAAATTTATATCAGAGTGATATCTCCCTTCTTTTCTCATTATTCTGGTGAAAATTTCTTTTTTGTAGAAGCGTTGGTGAAGAGGAGGTTATGTTATTCACTAATATTAAAAATCTATTTCCTAGTATTTCTCGATTGAGTCTTGCTTTTCAAGTATCATTCCAAAAGTTAGGAATTTCACATGAATAGGATTCTAAACCCTTTCAATACCCTTCTAAATATGTACTGGTTTCAAATAAACCTAAACAATAGCATAACACACAATCATGTTAACAATTTTCAAGTTTATCGATGAAATTTCAAATTAGAGAGAAAATGAATATTTGTTGAAAATTTCCCCTCACCTTGTTTGTATGTAGTCTTTATTATTATCAATATTATTATCAAAATAATTTTTATTTTTGAATATTATTATCATTACACTTTTAAAAATTCTTGGAAATAAATTCTCAGAAAAAAATTCTTGAAAAATAATCCTTAGAAAAATGGATAGAATTTAATCGGGTTTTAAAAATATAATTTTTCTATCCACAAATTTAGGTATAAATACATCCATTAATTTATAAAATTATTTTATATTATTTTACAGATTCAATTAGTTTTTTTAATATTGTGTTTAATTTATTCTAATTTTTTATTTCATTTTATAATATTTTGTTAAAATTCATTTTTGAACTACTGTGATGGTGTTGAGTCATTTGTTGGTTTCTTGTGTTATATAATTAGGGTTAAAGTAATGAAATTAACGATTAATCAGATAATTTCATAATAGGGTTAATGAAAATAGGTGAGATCTAATAAGTTATTTATATAGAAGGAAAGATGATTAAAAAGTTTACATACTGTTAATGCTTACAACTCGATACAATGACTATAATGCCGGATTAAATGTAAATGAAATGGTGGCTACAAGACCGATAAAATATAAATAAAATGTCAGTTGATTGTCTGCTACTTCCGTTTCTCCTCTTCGTTTTTCCGAGCAGTTTCGAGATTTGCATTTTGGTAGGTTTCAAGATGTTGATTACCTATTAGATTGATGTAGAAAATACCGATTGCGTAGTATCTGGATCCTTCTATTCGTATGATCTCTGGTGTAAAAATAAACAACAAAATTCGAGCAAATACCTCGTACCTCGCCTCAGCGATTAACAAGAAATCCGGTATCGGATGGAAGGTTAATAATTATACGGAGATTAAATATTAACAGCTTATATATTGCTAATTATAATTACTATTGCAGAATTTAAAATTAAAGTAAAATTAATTAGTAAATGAACGAGTGATAATCGTACACAAAAACTTAATTCTTACTACTGTCGTGTGATCTTCCGCCAAGGAACTGATTCTCGCAATATAAGAATTCACTCCAAATTCTACTGTGGAAATTCCTCGTCTATCGGATCGAATGTTTCGATAACTCCAAACTTCAATTTCGCTGTCAAGTTTTAGATCCACTTCGCTTCAATGTGATTGATATTCTTCACAAGTTTTCGTAAGGTGAATTGTGATCGGTAATTCTTTTGCCGATTATCGTTGCGCTAATTGGTGTAACTGATTATGGTTTGTCAGTTATTGTTTATTTGTCAATGATGACTATTGATTTTTTGTGGTGGTGGTATTACGATCAGCGCCGTTATTTATATTCGCTGATCGTGTCCACCCACTTGTACGGCTCTTCATGCCGATCATTTTTTGATGATTTTTTCACACGTTTCGTGTGAATAATTAATGATTTTATTGTACTTTATAATTATCTTTATTCTGTTTATTATTACTCTTTTACCTAGCTTTTTACTCTTTATTATTATTATTTATTATAGTCAACTCCATATTAATTATTATTTATTTGACTTTATTTTTTATCATTGATTAATTTTATTATTTATTTATTTTTATCTTTCTCCGCATCCTTATTATTTACCGGATTTTTTACATAAACAAAAAAATAAAAACTGATTCATAATATTAAATTATAAAATACACTTTTTGACGTAAAACAATAATGACAACAAAAACGTTATAAACAATATCAAAACACACTACAGTTTATTATAAGCAAAAGATAAAAGTATTATAAGCAAATCAGTTTTATTGTTATAATCAACTCAGTTTTATTGTTTATTTGGAGATTATACTGTTGACGGAGATTGTATTGTTGAAGATTGTATTGTTGACTGTTTTTGACGGCTTGCAGCAGATCAGTCCACACTCAGAAAATATTTTAACTACGGGAAATGTATGTACGGGAGTTTTTATATATCAATTCTATGGTGGATTTATTGTAGGACATGATATTTATATGGAGTTTATTTATAGGGAGTTTTTGTGTAATGTTCAATGTAGCGTGTGTTCTATGTGTTCTATGTAGCGTGCTATCCCAACAAATTGTTTGAATTTAAATTTACTTTACATTTTATGAGCCAATTAAACAACTAATCGTTAAAGCAAAATCTCTAAATTTTTGTTCATCGTATGACATAGATTTTGCTTTTGTCACAATAATAATCAAATTTTTCCTTTCGAATAACGAAAATGGTAAACCTGGACAATTTTAAATATTATATATTGCCAAGGCGAAAGCATTAGTAACGTTGAATCACCATAGAAAATAAATAAATTACTAAAAAAAATTATTCGGGGAAATGTTAATCATTACTCCCACAAAAATCGGGGTATCTAAACCCAACCCAAAAATTGGGAATTTGCAAATTAATTCTGGGAGAAAACTTCATAAATTCTGCTCTAGAATTATCACAGCTATTTTGGGAGAAACTCAATTACGGATAAATTCAGCGCATTTACTTGGAATATTAATCATCTACGCTCATAAGCAAGAACTTTCTTCTAGGATCACCATCAATCCTGCGGAATATTTTAATCAATCAGCTTAAGGATATTCTTCGCCATTAAGCTCGGGACCGTATCCTCCTATAAGAACACACACACATAAGAATTGACCAATCCAGATCATAAAAAAGATATAAACCTAATTGGAATTTGAAAAATTAAATATCAAATTCAAATGTGACATACAAAAATACATACAAGCTCCAAGAATAAATAACGAGATAAAGATGGCCTATTGCCAGTTGTAAGCCGATTATAATTGTGTTTTGTTTATTGATGTGCTGAAGAGCACAATTTTATTTGTGTATAAAATTTGAAACCTTCATTCGTTTTAATAATTCTAAAAGTTGTTTGAGATAAGATTTCTTATAAAAACATTTAGATATAATAACAAGTTTTATTGACATCGATTTTCGGAAGCCTCTAAAGGATCAAGAGATTTTGATATTTCATTATCAATATACGAATTTAATTTAAGTTCTTTTAGGCTTTTAAAATTCATAGCCTAAAAATCAAGATCTATTTTGAGATCTAAATGATTATGCAGTATTTTTAAAAGGGAATCTCATTAGATAAATATCAGGCCTGTGAATGGTATCGTACGACAACTTACCGAGTCGAAAAAATTTATCCATTCAGTTTTACATTTGAATTAAAGATCATTCGAGATAATTTTATTCTTGATAAATAATTGAGTCTTACTTTAGATGATCTTTTGGAAGGCGGATAAGTTATTGTATTTTGTGTAAACATTTATGATGAAATTATCGAATCAGGCCTGTTTATTTCTAAGAGTTCAAAATTCTTTAAGTATTTCGTTGTGGTCTGTGGCAGTGTTTACAATGGATATCGACTTTTATTATTGAAAATATTGGTGAAATAATGTTTTTTAGATAAATGTAAAATAATGGAAACACTGCATGAATCGATAAAATTTTAAATGCTGCGGTTTATACTCTAGATTTAAACATTCCAAGAATAAGAATAATCACTCAAAGAAAAAAGATTATCATAAGAATAGTTGACTACATAAAATACTGTTAATTCTTCTTGCGAACCGATTTTATACGGGTTGCGTTGTGAGTTTTTTCTTTCTGTTTGATATTTGACTTTTCATTTGTTAAAAATATTTGAAGACCTGGTCATGTTTTAATTGGCATATTTTCGTATATCTCTTATGTTAAGTTCGGGCCTTATTGAATTATTTGTTTACTAAGCTTAATCCTATTTGATGTCACTGTTAAGGTTCCGAGAAAAATAGACAACGAAACTTTGCATGCTTATGATACTGGTGTATAATAGTATTACTTTTTATCATTTTATTGTGAATGATTTGATGTGCAAATATTACCCTACTTTTTATCTTGTGTTTATTTTCTCGAAAACAAAATAGTCTTAAACCCTAAATCAAATGGAAGCTTTAGTCGAATAATAATAATATTTAATCAAAGTTAAAAAGAAAATAGTTAAAAAGAAATCTTTGTCGTAAATTGGAATATCAAATGTTTTAGTTAAAATATTAAGTATTTCGGTTAAAGATAATAATTGTAGAAAATCTTTTTATCATATTTTAATATGATAATAATTTAGAATAAAATTTGGTTAATTTTTGGTTAAAAAACTTAGAATAAACTGATAAAATAGAATTAATTAAAATGAAAATAAGCTAATTATTTTCATTTTCTGCCCAACGACTAAAAAATCTAATCCTTTAAACCCCTATTTTTTCCCGAAATTACCCGTATATTAAAATAATACCCAATCATAAAAACCCGCCACACTCAAAATATCAATTATAATCCATAGAACATTGATCCCTGGAAAATAAACTATAATTTGTTATAGAAGTCTAGAAATACTAACTACAATCTCTCATAAAAAAAACTAATTCTGATTGAACCAAAAAATGGCGAACCCAATTAATGGCATTATTTTAAAATCATAATTCAAATTATAAATTGAAAAATGCTTGAAAACATTATGAAAGGTATGATGTAACAAGTATTAGTTTCAAAATGTTGTTAATGCACATATATGATAATCGAATATTAAACATTAAAAAATCGATAATTAAATTGTATAAAAGAAAAAATAACTCGACTAATTCTATTTTTCATTCAACAGCTTCAGTTGGTTTTTTGAAAGTGAGTCTACGCTGCTTGTTGAGGAATTGTACAAATTCATCCATTCTGAACAAATAAAACTCCCAATCGATTAATGGATAAAAATAATTGATTATTCAGATATAGATAGAATCGATAAAATCCGAGTAAATTGCTAAAGGATGTCATGGACTTTTTTATGAAATACAAAAGATGGTAAACTAGGAAAATATAATTACCAATGATAAATGGAAATTTGAACAAAAGAAACAACAAATAGATGATAAAGTATTTGAATACAATGACGGAAATGAAATGGATTCTTTATTAATAAGAGTTAAAGACATCAAAGAATAAGAATTCAAATATTATGTAAAATTTGTAGAAATAATCAAAATAAAAATCCCGTAAAATAAGAAAAAAAAAGTATAATTTTTAAATAATTAATTAACATTTTAATTGTTGGGGTTCAAAAGAATCAAAGTTTGCAATCTGTGTTTTATTAAAACCTACTAATCAGTATGTATCAAAAATGACGCTAAAATTCAACAAAATCTCAATATAAAACAACATAAAAATTGGCTTCCGACTAATAGTTGGACATCTTTATGTTAATATTTATTTTTGAGATTTTTGTGTAATTTTTGTATCACATTTTGATTTGATCTTTCATTTCGCAAGTTCCTATTAGATATATTGATTTTCTGTTTTCAGGATTGGTCAATCCGTATGTGTGCGTTAATGTGTCGCTATGACCATTTTTCGAATTACAATTTTCCATTTAAATCAGCTGTGGTTGGTTGACTGCGATACATGTATAAAATAAAAGTTCCGCGATGTAAAATAGTTTTCTTTGTGAAATTTCATCTCTACTCAACACAGTCAATAAAACAAAATAATAAAATATACTCAAAAAAATTTTAAAATAAAAATATAATTTAGAAATAAGAGTTCAAAAATCACAAGAAAAATTAAAAATTAGGAAAAAACAAATAGTTACTGAAATTAAAAGACCCTTTGCAAATAAAAATAAGATGGAATTTGTAAAAAAATGTGAGGACTGCAGAGACCTTTCTATTCAGCAATATCAGACTGAAAGTCGAATCTATAATTTAATAATTGAATTACAGCGGATTCGAACTCGCAGCAATTTCCCTCAGTTTCTTCATCACGCACCATTTACTATTGATAACAGTTGTTATTCCATTTTTGTACATTCATTAGGAATATTTTATAATGAAATTATAACTATAATTTATTATTTTTAATTATATATAAATTATAAAGTGGATATCTATAAAATAAATCAATAAAAATTAATTTATTAAAATTATTTATTACAAAAATCAATCTCAAAAATATATTTCGAAATAAAAAAAATTAAATTGCACGATTAATTAATTAATTAATTATAATTAATTAAAAATTATTATTATTTAAAAAAATCCAAATTAAATATAAAAATTAAGAAAAATAGAAATACTCTCCATGCTAAATATAAAACTTTAAAAAAATAAATTAAAATAAATAAATATAAACCAATGAAATTAAATCAATAATTGAGACAAATGAGTTATTAATAATAATAATTATTAATTATTATTTGTAAATAAAAAATTGTTTTAATTAGATTATCATTATATTTTACTCACAATATTGTTGGACTTTTCTCTACGAGACTCCTATGCCGATGATGCTGATAGCTGAAACAATGCGACAATTTAATCGTAAAAATCGATATCAAATTAATCAACCATAATTGAATGATATATAATATGAAACCGATTATCGTCACGATAAATATGCCCGACAACACAAACACTTCCTGGCCGGAGAATCTGTTGAACACTCGAAAATTCAAAAAATAATTCAAATTAACACTCTTCAACGAAAGACCCCGAGATGCTTGGTAATGACTTCTTTCTTGTTGCCATTCTCTGGCTTGATCGATCCACATTCTACGAATAAAATGTGATCAATTGCAGTTTTCTATCTCAATTTAAGCTACTTATAAGTTTGACTTTTGTAAGTGTTCTTTATCAATTCATCACTATCTTCATCAGGTGGAGCAGGATAGTTGACAGACCAAGGATTCGGTGGTGTATCTTGAACTTCCATATTTTGTAAATGAGTTTTCATATCATATTCTTCTCTTTCCTCAGGTCTACTAAGTATCGAATAAGCCTCATTAATCAATAGAAATCTTTTGTGAATCTCTTCATTGCCTGGGTTTAAATCAGGATGACACTAAATTGGTTTATAAGATTAAGTTCTTTTTCAGAAAAGTTTGTAACGCACTAATTTGGCTAAATTTAGATATGCAGCCTTAATTTCTTGAAGACTAGCTTTAGGTGTGACATTTAAAATCTCGTAATATGATTTAGGATTCACATTGTCTGAAAAGCTACAAAATATTTAATAAAAGCATTTATTAAGGATTTACCATCGTATAAATGGATTGTAGATTTTGTAAATTAATTTAAAATTAATAAACTTCTTTAACATTCAAATTTTTCAAAAGAAAAATTAATACATATATTTTAAATAAACAATTG
>JBBMOY011099885.1:0-10865 GCA_037951405.1 Platydemus manokwari
TACAATAAATTTGGATGATTAATTAACATTTTGTGTTTTATTGGCCAATTCCCGGTACTTTTTTGACATAATGTAATATTTGGAAGTAGAAATATATCTTACTTAGTTTTTTTTATTAAACTTTCTATAATCAAGGCATAATTTTATTTCTCAGTCTTTTAATATTATTGCTATATATCTTTTGAATAATTATGCGCTTTTCAAATGAAACCAGACTCCATCATAAGCAGTATCTGATTTTCAGGTTTCTCAAGTATTTCGTATGGTTTTTTCATACATATAACTTTATTGAAGAATAATCAGCATGTTTATTTTGTGGTGCATTCGTTTAGCTTTTCTCACCTTATGTTTCTCCATTATATCGTCATACCTATTAAATATTTGCTGCATTTATGTCTTGTTTCTTCTACAATCATTTATGGATAATTTTTAATTTCTTCATTGCTGCTCTTTGTTTACTTTAAATTGTTTTACATGATAATTGTAATAATTTCATTCTTTTCTGACAACTTTTGTATCAAAAAGTAAAATTCGTGATCTTTAGCACAAAACAACCACGTGTTTCAGTGAAAAAATGTTTGCAGCTTGCAATCCTTCACCCATCTCTTCTTATTCAAATATTAATGTCATTTTCTTGCTTGGTGCTCTGATAAATAATTAATTTTCTTGTTGTGTTAATTTGATGTCGCCTACTTCATATGTTTGCTTAAATGATACTTGTAGCTTGTTTAATTGTAACTTTTCTTAATCGCTCTAGTATATGCATGCCAACTGCAGATTAATCAGACCAGTGTTTATGACTCTGAAATCATGATAAATGTTCATGGCTCCAATTCCAATATTAACTCATTTAGCTTCTAATACATTCCTGTTCGCCCATATTTCTTCTTTCTCTTTTTCTCTTTAAATGTCTATTTTTATTATTGAAAGTTTTCGCTGCGGAAGCTATTCTGGTTCGCACTTGCCTATTATTATGATATAATTACGGGTATTTTCTCTTTACGGTATCGGAGGATGTGGTCCTTGTGATCCTCTCGTTATGGTTCTATATGAGGATTCTTTAAACAATTCATCATTTATTATTTAGTTCTATATGTGTAATAGTGAGTTTTCATATGCTCTTCATCGTCTTGCTGTAGTTTTTTATTTTATAGGTAATTTTATCCTGGGTTCCAACCGTATTAATTTGGACATTTATGAAATTTCTTGATGTGTTCATAAATGGTTGCCCTGATTTTCTTTATGATAAGATTTATGAGTTGTGTTCACATATCACAATGTTTTTAAACGCTTTAACTCTTCCCAGTGCTGTATTGTTCAACATAAATCTTCTCGCAAGTTCTGATGCCTTTAGTGGCATTATTTCAGTTGGCGATTTTATATACAATTGTAAAATGTAAATTTTTTTATAAAATTGTACATGCTCGTTTCAACAAATCAATTATTAGTTGTGTTACGATGCACATTTTGTCATCTAGAGACCGAATCCATTTGAGAATTTTTATAAAATAATAATTCTAATTCTATTTTTTTAACTCTTAACAAACATTAAAGTTTTTATTTTAAATTTATTAAATCTTCTTATTTTAGAAGAGTGCATAGAAAAGTTTTTAAGGCGACACTTGCAAATTATTCTAAAATTCTTTATTAATACAGAAATAAAATTTGCTTGTTTAAATATTTAAAATTTGCGAATTTTGAGAAAATTTTCAAAATGGGTTTGATTTTTTATTTTTAAATTAAATTACTTCAATTTATGGATCTGAAAGAACGTACGCGCAGTGGTAGAACTGTTAAAAGATCGTCAAAATTTCTTGAAATGGAACATGAGTATGAAGACGAAGTATAATTTTAGAAATTTTTTTTTAATTTAAATGTTAATTAAGCCTATGAATCGTAGTGAAGACGAAGATGGGGATTTCAATTTTGACGAAGCTAATAATTCAGATGATGAAAGTTTTGAAGATGATATGTTAAATTTTTCCGAGGAAAACATGAATCGAAATTCTGGTTACTTAATAAATTTGGATTTATAAATAATCTGACAATAATAGGCAGGATTCGGAGAACCTACCCTAAAGGTGAAAGCCAAGAGCTTGTTTGGAAAGATGGTAAATTAGTGACTGCCGGAACTTCTGCTCCCCCGATTATTCACCAGGTTATGGAAAAGCCTAGGATTAAAACTAAAAGTATTTTAATAAATTGTAATCAATAAATTTTAATTCTTCAAATTAAGGTTTATCCATTGAAGATAATCCACCACTATTGCAAGGTAATTTAATTTACCAAAATTAGAAGCTATTCATATTTTCATCAGTTGTCAAAGACGATCCTGGATCGAAATTTTACTCCCACGTTTTTGATGTCCTGAATAAACCTGATTTGGTATATATTGTTGTTCAACATTTTTTAATTTTTATCAATGATTTCAGATGTTTCCCAAATTGAACGTTAATGATTCAGATAATGTTAATCGAAGCTTACCAGTTCTGGATTTAATAAATGATGGTAAGTTTTTTTACACTTTTCATGATAAAAATTTATTTTTAATCGCCATGGGTTTGATGGAATTTAAGTTTGATTTTATTTAATATTTGATAATTTTTTCATTAATCAAATTGTTTTATCTAATCATTATTTTTATTTTAATCATTTGGTTTTGAATGAAGGCTTAGTAAATGTCATTTGTATGCCATTTTGATTGTTATTTTTAATGTTATGATTTTTAAAAAGCAATGAAGTGTAATTTTTATGGTTTTTATGGACTTTGAATCTCTAATTATCTCAATAAACGCAAAACTCGAAATATTGGTAAATCTCAAATATAATTCTAAACCAATATAATAATTTACTGAGACCTTTTAATAATTTAATATTTGTGAACTAGTGATAAAAATCATAATGATAGTAATTATAATATTAATTAATAAGAAAAAATTGGATAAAACTAATGAAAAACATTATTATTAATAATTAAAATATTTTTCTGGAAGTTGAGTCAAACTATGATAGTTTAAAATATTTTCTTCTAATTTCGCTCCGTTTCAGATCTCAGAATCAATTTCACAAGCATATTTTAATTATTATAATTAGTAATAATAGTATTATATTATTATCTCGAGCAGTAAATAAAATATCTCGTAAGAATATAATAAACAGCCTGGCATATAATCGCAGAGAAATTTTCTGCCACAATAAATTCCAGTACTATATACATATATATGTACAGCATTCAATAAAATTTAGTAGAGAATATCTACGAATGACTCATCGCTGCTTATATAGATACTTCCTCAATATCGACGAATGAGCTTGTTTGCTCTACAATCTTCCACTCTGAATTGAATGATGTTTTAAACTATTATAGTTTGACCCGATTTCCAGAAGAAAAGTTTTGAGCTTTAATTATTAATAATAACGTTTTTTATTATTTTTTTCCGATTTTTCTCTTATTTTATTATTAATTAAAATTATAATTTCTAATATATTAAATAAATGTAGGTTATGAAAATAAAATATTATCTTTAAAACAATCAATTACTGTACGTATCCAAGAGAAATGTGATAATAGGTTCAATCGTAAGAGAGAATCTATGTTATAAGTCTTGATTTATCAAGGCTAACCAATTAATTATTGACTTAAATAGATTTTTAATTTTTTCTAAATGCTCTATCTCGAAAATTTAATCATAAAGACGTATACTAAAATATAAATTCACTATAACTTGAGAATTTGGTCTTTCATAATATTATGAATAATTAATCTAAAGTTTATTGTAATCCTAATAGCCTCTATTAAAATAATAATTTAATAATAAGAATTATAATTGCATGATAATAATAATATATAGCTACCCATCATTGATTTGTGTTGGCCATTTAGAGAAGTTCAAATTAAAAATGGAATCCAAAAATCCAAGTCTTACGACTAAATTGAATAAATCCACCGATAAAATGAAAGATGTTATCGGATTGGGTGTAAATATGGAAGTTAGAGAACATATTCATCAATTTATAAGTTTCATTTGATGATATTTCATGGAATTTCAGGAATTAGAGCGATATTCTCGCGTTACTGGGTATATATTATATAATCTCGTCAGTAAAAAAAAGTCCGAAAACCAAGTCCAAGACAGTCAATCATATCGTAAAATTCAGGTAACGTGCGGAATGCATTGAGCTTTAACAATAAAAAAAAATCCATTTGACATTCAGGAGGCTTGGGCAACGATGCCAGATCGAAACAAACGAGATTGGGAAATCAAAGCCAAACAGATCAAAAAACAAATCGATAATAAACGCCGAAACGAAATTATTGAGGATTCCTCCAAGAAAGAAAAACGTCGATTGGCTTTGAAAAAAGCCGAAGAAAATATCAAAAAAGCGAGAGTAGGATCAATAAATGAGTTTGGTGATTGTATTTGATAACGTTTCTAGTTGGAAGATCACAATATGGTCGATCTGGCCAGTTATTTGAAGACTGTCGGTGAAGGAATGTCCAAATTGGCAGCTCATGTTTCGTCGTATCAAGTGGAAATCTTCAAAATATTTGTTGAGAAATAATTAATTTGTTATTGTGTAGGGTCCGGTTGCGGTAAGCAGTGTGGAGGAAACGTTGTTGGATTATTTGATGAGCACTATGGTACCGTTGATTGGTATTTTTGAAGGGTCAGAAGGTCTTGATAGACAAACGACAACAGATTCGTTAAATAAGCTCACATTCCTCATACCGGGTTACAATTAATATATTTGTCCTCGTTATATCATTTCCATCTCAATTTCGATTGTAAATATCATCTTTATCATTTTATCTTGATCATAATCAATTATCATGTTTTTAAAGAGCTTGTTTTTTATTAATTTATTGAATTTTTTGTTTGTGTTTGGGCATTTATTAGTTTTTTCACTTGTTTACAGTTTAGTTCGGTTATTTTATCGATCGATTGGTGTCTTGATTTCATAAGGGCTTGAGGCAAAGTTTTAAAATCAAAAGAAACTGTGGTTTCATATTTTTAATTCGAAATCAATTAATTCACAAATAATGATCTCCATTTTAATTGGTTGTTGTAATTCTGTCATACAACACACACAAACCAGTGTTAACAGGATTACATGCGAATCATGATTTTATTTTATTGGTCATAATGTTAGTCATTATACATAATACAAAGATTTCCAAATTTATTACTCACATGTTCTAAATACAATGGTCTATTTATTTACTGGTCTACCCACCGTTGATGCTCTTTGTGCCGAGCCATTTTCGATAAGGCATATTTTGAAATGAAATATTCACTTTAGATTGTAAATAGCTAATATTCGAATGGTAATTGCGTATATAGTTGACATTGTAAATTAAATCACAAGCAAATAAGGTCAATAAAATAGATTTAAATGTGCTATTTTACATATTTAATTGTTCAATCAATATTCATATCTTTGAAACACTTTCCACTCAAAACACGAACACATTTTTCAAAATGTCCAGCATCATTCGGTATACCGGCAGTCTATTGTGGTGGAAAATTTTTAATTTATTAATGTTGTATTGTTCTGTCCTTTGAATTTCGATAGTTTTAGATGAAATTAAATTAATAGGAATGAAAATATATTGACGACATAGATAGATAAAGATAAACTAATTTTTATCTTGTGATTGTTTGAGTCTTGATATTTTTACTGTATTTAATTAATTTGTAACATTTTGATAATTGTTTTTTATTTGTAATGATCTTTTTTTATTTCTGGCTTGATAAAAATTAGTTTAAAGACAGAAAAATATGAATATTTATACATGTTTTTGGTGATGCATAATTGCAGGATATGCGAAAGTAAAATATTTTTCAAATGTTGTTACAAATTTTTAATGCGTTTTAATAATATTAATGATGTGCAAACGTTCAATTTTAACAGACAAATAGATTTATCCAAATGTCAGTCTTTTGACCCTAGATTTGTAAATTAGGATTGTCTACATCATCAAGTAATCCTTTAATTTTATTATTATAGAATAAAAAATAAAGTTTATTTGTCAAAACCGGTGCTTATTATTATTTCATCGAATATCGTATTTAATAAAATTTTTTGAATTAACACGGATCGAACCTATATGGTCTCTACTTAATTAAAAAGAAATTAATTAACCTATTAATCATTGTCTTAAATAGACATTTGTTTTTTTTTAAATAATATTTTTAAAATAAATATTTTTAAATAATATATTTAAATCAAAGTGATGATTAATTGATTATGATATCATGTCTTAATTTAATGATAAAGAATTTTCTTTTAAAAATGTTATTACGACGAGAACAATTATCACTTTATTTTTGATAATCACTGAATAAACTAGAACTATTGTTTCATTTTATTGACTGGTTTCCATGAAATCCTAATTGAGGGAGACTTCTATTTTCGAAGATCTTCTTATCCTTTCAGCTTCATAATCAACCGGTGTTTTCAACCATGACATTATGTAGAAAAAACATGCTAAATTTTGTGTTAAAATAAAATCTAACCACATTATTAAAATGTTATTCAAAATATTTCAGTATCAGTTTATATTTAATTGAGTGAATTAAATATTTCATTAAAACTTATTTATTTTAAATTCGTTGACATTAATTTGGTATCATATACTAAGTTTATCGTTTACATATTATTTAGCATATTTTTCTTATTTCCGTTTTCAATTTAATTAATTTTCAGAATTAATTATTTTAATTATTCGACTTTGGAATGGATAGCAAGGATTATTTCAGAAGATTGAACTAGATATTTTTTAAAAATTTTATCGCTGGACTTTCAATGTACTCATTGATATTGTAAATATTGATTGCATGAACTTTAGCAAAAATGATTTCGAAGATTTTTTCCGAAAGTACCTTTTGATCATTTAATTCTTTCATTAAATGAAGTTTATAAACATAAAATTTCAAGAGGTATTCACCATTAAGATATATCTACATATTTACCTATAGTAGTCAATATTGTCAGTTAGAGTTAATTTTCGTATTTTTAATATTTTCTAATCGTGCAATCTTTTGCTTTAATAAATATATTTA
Organism: Platydemus manokwari; assembly: GCA_037951405.1. Lineage (NCBI taxonomy): Eukaryota > Metazoa > Platyhelminthes > Tricladida > Geoplanidae > Platydemus > Platydemus manokwari. Next base: position 7,065 of record JBBMOY011099885.1, read on the forward strand.
CCTGGTATTAAAAGAGCAAATGACACTCCCAAAATAAGATATCTCATTTTGTCGTTATCATAAATAAGACAATGCGATTTCAATCCAAATGAATTAGTATTTTGATAAGTGCAAGCTGAATCCAAAATGCGGCCTGCTAATGGAGGTAATGAAATCCCTGATTATTATAAAAGTTAAAATAATATAAAGCAAAATATACATAATACCAATAACTCCATATATAAAACTAACTATAGACAAGTTCAAACCCTTCTGTTCTGGAACAGCTAGCCTTAACCACATCATTATTCATATTCATTAATTTTTGTGAATTTGTATAAGTTTATTACTATTACTAATACTGCTAGTAATCAAGATAATAATATTGAAAATCATAAAAATAATTTTATTAATTATTTTCATTTGTATATGAATTATAAAAATAAAACTTATTAATGTCGTTATAATAGTAATAAAATGAATTTATTTACCTCATTAACATTTGAGTGTATTGAACCATCGATATTGACGAAATTACTCTTGATATAAAAAGAACTATTAAAAATCCAAAGACTGAGTTACAAGTAGTTTCACAGAATCCTTTCATAGCAAATTGAGAATTGTTACAACCACACTCTCCATAAAACTAATAAGCCTATTAATAATTTAAAATTTATATAATCTTACAGTTTCATTTAAACGACTTTTACACCCAGCAACACAGGGCGAAAAAACCGTTGTTAAATTTAAACAAACTGGGTCTAGATTCCTTATTTGACAATGGCAATTGCTAGAGCAAGTGGATATCCTAAAATATTGAATATTTTTATAACTCAATTCTCATTATATTTTAAATAATTTTATATTATAATAAACTTAATATGCTATAAGTGCATTAAAGGTTATCTATTATAAACAGGTAAGATCTAACGATACGTTCAAAATCTAGTAATAACATTGATCTTCAAAATTATTTTATTGAAGAACAAAAAATATGTACATTTAGATAAAAATATTATATTAATTTCAAAAGCATTTTTTTAAACACGCATAAGATTATCTAATTTATATTACCGTAAATAACGTGTATTAAGACCCTACATCTATTAAGGATCCCTGCATTTTTAGATCAAATATTTTAGAAAAACCTAATTTAGATAATTGGCGATTTGTTTTAATTACATTTGATGAAATTTCGGATTTCCACCCCAGATTCAGTGTTTCTCTGGATCATCAGAAGCGATTAATGGTGTATCATTAGGTTTACATCACTGAAACATAATTTAGAAAGTATCTTATCAATAATTTTTGAAAAACTGTGTTCAACAAGAATATAATTATTGAAGTTAAATTTATTACAGTTGACTTTTTTCACCAAACTGCGATCTTAATTTCTTCTAACAAATTTGTTTTCTGATTCTTTCTACCTGCTTTTTTAGAAATTGGAAAAATAATAAGTTACTTGATGTTTAAAAGTTTTCTGTGTCAAAATTATTTTATTAAGAATAATATATATTTTGTGATTTATCGGATTTTTGTATTTAAATTACAAAGTTTTAAGCAAGTTTTTAAGACTTTGACCGAACAGTTACATTAAAAAAAAGAAACTGTAGTTTTATTTGAATATGCCCAAAAAATTTACAAGCTTACCTGAGTTAGTAGCATTTTATGCGTGAAATGTAATTGTAATTTGCACAAATTGCTCTTCTTGATACCAATTTTTCCTTTTAATAGTACCTTTCTATTTAGCTATATATTTTCGTTGAGTAAGACGAAATCTTACAAAAGAAAAGCAGATTTGCACATCGGAATCCTTGTTAGCACTTTAAACATTTGCATACCTACACAACCATACAGACATGACAATCAACCAATCACAGCGGAGTTAGATGGCAAACGACAATTGGAAAAAGGAACGTAGCCACACAATGAAATACACAGGGATTGACCAATCTCACACACAAAATTCGTTGAGCCCAATAGAAACATAGAAAAGTAGAGATCAAATCAAAATGTGATACAAGCATGACTCAAAAAATTGGACACGGATCTCGAGTATAAACGCCGATGTAAAGGTGGCTAACTTCCAGCTGAAAGCCAATTGTTGGTTACTTGTTGAGACATTGTATTTTATTTATTAGTCGTACTGAGTAGAACTCTTGTAGTTGGAAGTGAAGTTTAAATTGTAAATTTGTGATGCTTTGTAATAGTAAGAAATTAAGCTACAGCTTTTGATTTTTTGAGCCAGCAATAAATTGGTTATTCATAATAAGATCTCAATACTTCCATTTTTCAAAATTTCATTGATAAACAAAAAGAAGATATCACTATACAACAAAGTCGAGTAAATTATTGTGGAACAATGTTTTTAACAAAATTTATTTGATCTTACTTTGATTTTTCACCTAGTCCATAGATATTTGTCGTAGGACATGTAAAGAAAAACAATAGCGGATATATAACGGCAGAAACCACATTTATGATAGAATGAAATCTATTCATGTTTTTGAACGTAGGTTTGTAGAAATGGCTTACTATTCCACTAATCAAAGCACTTACAGTTCTAGATCCAGCCATACACACAGCTGAAATTAAAATAGTTTAAATCTCAAATTGGTTCATATAAATTATAAAAAAGATAAATGGACAAATTCTGACAATCCTAGAAATTCTAAATAAAATTAAACCGCTCTTAATTAGTCTATACGCTAAACAACTCAGGATTCGTTTGTTATGATATTTATAAATTTATGCTTAGCATATAAATACCTTGAATTGTTTCAAACAAAGCATTTAAGATGCTCAAATAACTTTTCAGTAAAAAGTAATCAAATGTTGTATCGTTTCTTTTATTAAGAACTGACTATCTTACCTATTTAAAGTAAAATAGCAAAATATTTCTAAGACAGTTTCTCAAAAATCAATCGATAATGTTCAAAAATCGTAATGCAAAATTTTTTTATAAATGCTCTTATTGTTGGTCAGAAATTTTTGAAATTGTTTGAAGGAAATTCTTGCTCAGTAACATAGGTGGGATAACAAGACACACATAGACTAAACAGCGATATTTGTCTCTTACATAACATATAATTTTCGTCCAGAAAAATTTACCCAGCAACACATTTTAAATTCAAATTTTTTGAACATAAATTAAAAGTATTAAAACTAACTGGCGGAGATGTTAAAAATAAACTTTTAAAAAATAATTTAGAAATTTTAAATAAAAACTTTTCCAATAATTTTAATAGAAAATCATTAATATTTTGCTTCAATAAAAATGTTGAAAATTAATAAAATATTCTTATCATCTTGTTCAGTTTTATATTGTTTACACGACTAATATATTAAAAGTCAACTCTTGGCAACAACTGCCAGCCTTATAAGGTCTATAAATTTTTTGTCGATCTTCATCTCTTGAGAGATTAGCTTTTATTTTGTTGCATTTGTCAGACTAGCATTTCGTGTTCAGTTAAATATTCATTAATGATCTTTTTCTAATCATAAATTTTCTTGCCATATCTTTACATAAGATTGCTAATCAACTTATTTTACTAGTGTGAACATCTTACTATTCCCGCACCTAGCATTTTTCACCAAGTTATCTTTGCGCTATTACATGCTATCTTTCATTAATTAAAGCATTACGGATTTCATCCTTAGGTAATCATTGTCATTTTATTAAATTAGAAATTATCAAGTGTTGCAAATATTAACAATAGTTTATTCACGACAGTCTTCTATGTTAATGTATTAGGTTGTTGGGAAAATAATGGCCGTTTTTGCATTGCATATTTAAACTGTTAATATTTAACTAAAATCATT
>JBBMOY011099996.1:0-10864 GCA_037951405.1 Platydemus manokwari
TGAAATAAGTTTGAAACAATATATGATAACATAGAATTCAATTGTATAAGTAGAGTACTCTCAAGATAAAAGTAAAGGACTTGGTGCCTAGATGCTCGAAGAAGACTCTTTATTAAAAAGATAGGGAACATAAGGATAGAAAAACCCACGGGTTTGCAATTAATTATTACAACAAAAATTTATTTATTTGAATAAAATTATCTTCTGAATAATTTGGATTAAACAATAAATAAAATTCATAGGGAAATGAATAAGGAAATAATAAAATTCTTTCAAATGAATGTAGTTCATAATTTTCGTAATATTTTGTGCGTTAAATATTGATCCAAAATCATTGTGCTAATGTCACTTTCATATACTGTTTCATAATTCAAGTCCCTATTTTTAGTAACATTCTTTGTTTCGTATCATGTTTTACTATTTTCGGTGTCTGTTATGTATGAATTACTATTTTTTAAGTAAATTAATACTATCAAACAAATTTAAAAATTTTACGTCGTTTAATTTTGCTTATATTTCAAAAAGTTTTCGCACCTATCATTTATAATTATTTTATTGCTCAGATAGATCAGATAGTTGCCTCAAATTTCGTCTTTAGTTTTTTAATTAACAAACGTATTTTCTCCAGAACAAAATAATATGTTTTCAATACATCCATTTAAAAAATTTGAAATTTATTTCCATCTGATTTTTTTTCTTTTTGAAATTAAATAAATAAGCTCATATTTTTATATTACAACTTTATTTTTTATGCAAAATTACTTATAGTAATTTTAAGAATTTCTTGAAATTTAGTGTGAACAGTAATTTTTGTAAGATCATTTTATAAATATCAATATGGTATGTTTATTTTTAATATAATTTTTTATATTTATTTATACTAACTGACAATTATTATTTATATGTATTTGCATTTGATTCCTTTAGAGTCAGGTGTCTCAACTAAATATTCCAAAGCTATACTAACTTTGTTCGATAATTCGTTTCACATGATTAAAATATGTTTAAAAGCACGTTTGAAGATACATAAATGAGTAAGACCAACTGACAACAATTGAAAGAATTAAATAACTACGACTTAACATTAATATTTTTAATTTCAGTGTATAGTCGCATTAAGTCTTGACAATTAAAAATTGTAAAATAAAGTTATTAGTGTCCTTAAATAGTCACGATATTTGAATTTTAATCATTATAATTGTGATATTATAAATTTATTTATTATAAATTAAATTAAAAATAAACATGACTATTCCTCATTACCCACTTATTTGCAATTAATCAATTTGAAGAAATTATCGAAATAAAAAATGTCCATGAAGCGTGGTCAACTCTCATGAAAATGTCTTCGTTGTACTTGATTGTCTTATGTCTATGGCTACAAGTCTTCATCTTAAATTTAATCGCGATCAGTGTACATTGAGTATTTTAACCTCAGCATAAGCGTCAACTAGACAATTACCTTCCTGACTTGGAATTTGCCGAGAAGATTAGGGCTATAACTAAAAAATCTGTGATGTATTTATGCTCCAGTCTTTCATCAATAGCTTTATCTATAATTCGAGAAAAGAAGAGGGTTTGGGAATACTATGTCTAGAAGTTAATAATCAGGAAGAACAAGAGGAAAATGACTTTCCTAATGGATATGAAAGTGCCTGGGAATGAAAAGCTTAAATTTCCTCAAAATAGTGAGAACAATATGGCAAAATATAATGCGGTACGTGAAATCCTAGTTTCTAGGAATGATTGATGTCATCAATATTGTATGCTTGGGAATGCGGAAATCCAATATTGATTAGACGTTACACAAACTTGGGCTAACACCTAGGTCTGTATCGGACGTATCCCACCTGTTAATCGTCTCAATAGTCAAAGAGTCTCTCCATATATATCTCAAATCACTGATAGACCCTTTGAATCGTTAATAACACCTTGTCCATTGGACCTTAATCAGAACCAGGTAGTTTTCCTGTAACTGTTTCATGAATTTGTAAACAGTCCTTTCTTCATTTTTTTCTGTTCATGTCTTTTCTTTTCTTTTCCTCCCTTCAGGATCTGATCTTAAAAACTGGTAAAACATGTAAAATTACTGTTCATATTTTACACATGACTTTAATTTCACAACATCACTGGATATTTTCTTGTAAGACTGGTCTTTGTTTGAAACATAGGATTCATTAGATTGGATTGAGATTTAGTTATTTATATTGTGAATATAGACTTTCGGGTTGTGTTATATTTTTTCATGTTTCTATTGTTGTTTTATATTTTCATGACTTTGTACACCAGTTGTAGGGTTTTAGATTGGCTTTTTATTAGTTATGAGGCGGTCTTTCTTTTTTCAATGTATAAAGATCGTGGTTAGTATGACCATTACTCTAATAGGGAAATTATCTAGTTTAACTCGACTTTTTAGATATTGAGAACGTTGTCCCAGTTTAAACATGTTCATCATTGTCTTTCCCCTTATATGTATATTTGGCATTTTATTTCGAGACATTTTGGTATCTGATACACAGAATTTATTGTGTACTTCAATCAGAGGCAAGATCGATGACTGAATGTGGAATTTATTGACCACCAGCTTCGCTGATGTTAGTGAGCTGACACACAATTTGATTGTATATGACCTCGTCTCTATGGCAGTATAAGAAGGCCAACTCATACAACCTAACAAAAAGTATCAAGCCGATAAGGGAAATAAGTCAATTTTTGAAATTAATAAATCTTTTTAAAACCAATACTTTTATAATTAAATTAAATCTGATTAAAAAATAAAAATAACTATTCTTTATTACTCACTTGCAATTAATCGATTTGAAGAAATTATCAAAATAAAAAGTCGGGCTAATATAAATATTTAAGTTCCATTTAAAACTGTGTTTTGATAAATTTTATTAACTTTAAGTAGAAGCTAAAAAGTTAAGTTAAAAATTTTATTTGCAACATTCACATTGGCCTTGTTCCGATTTTCTGGTCCTGAAAATACGAGATAGTTTCATTGTAAAAAAGTATTTTTTTAAATAAAAACAATGACTTTAATTATATTCTACTCTATTATAATGATCGAAGATGAAAACAGTAATGAAACATGTTTTAAAATAATCTTTAAACCAATTTTTATTCTAATCAGAGTCCACTTTGAAAATATATGATTAAATTCAAATAAAATCCAATTTGTTCGTAACGAGAGCAATTATAAGAAACATGAAAATATAATATGAACAATTCTAACCTTATAATTACTCTGTAGATTTATTCTTAGTCAGACTGGTGTGGCAGAGTAAACATGAAGAGATCTGATTCTGACCATGAGCCAAATTATTCACAAAACGTAATTATCTACATTAGAAATGTGGACACCATTTCCAGATTACAAATATACATTTCCGATTGTCAGTAATTTTATTTTCTGAACTTATTTACTGACAAAAGTTGTGATAGTAATATAAATTTATCATGCAGAAAATATCTTTTATTACCACTTGTCAATTGAGATAATTCGGGAAAGAAAGTTGTGAAAATTATAATAATAAAAACCTGTAGTGAAAATTGTAACCCGCTACTATTTTATAAAACACGCATTGAAAAGTAAACGAGAGATAACGACATTATAAATATATATATAAAACAATATAATTTTATATAAACTCTGAATTAAATCTTTAAGAATTCTAACATCCCTTTGCCTTGAAATCTTTGATTTTATGAGGTTTCTAAGAATCAAGAAGTTCGGCAAAGTTTGAAGAACTTAAATAAATCATGATAGCGAAATATTATCTGATAAAATACAAATAAATTGAGATCCAATATTTTGTATTTCATCTCAACAAATGGAAATTGGGTTATCATTTTCATTCCTTTCAGCTCCAAATTTATCGACATAATAAACATAAACAGCACTGCAGCCTGCACATACACGCTCAATTGCTGATTCTCTCTTCATGATTGTTAAATAAAATATTCCTTCTATCAAAATTCAAAATTCACAACCCCTTAACAAACATCAGGAGGTTTGGAACTATTTTAGTGCAATTGCAATAATTTATTGTTTGGTGAATTTCTTGAATCGAGTTCTTAGCAAATGTTATTCGTTTAATATTCACCTTTGTCACAACTGCGATCTTAACCTGAACAACAATGATATATTAAATCTTTATAGTTTCATCATGACGTTACTGATAATATATTATCATAATAATCGATAAAAAGATTTTGATTGTGATTTAAGGTGGTTCTTCTGAATGGCAACATGCTGAAATCTGACTTCATATTACCATGTGAAAGAGACACATTGTCTTCTAGCAACTCGTTGAGATGTTTAATTACAAATTTATCAAAACTAAAAATGGTTTCCTTATGAGAATCACAATGCACATGTTAAATTGATTAATAAGAGATTCAGGCACAAATTGTCTTCCAGGTAATATCATTATCGATGACAGTAAAATTATAATGTAAATAATAAAGTACAAAACGTGATTTAGGCCCAGATGCTGGAAATACACTGAAACATAATGTTTTATTAATCTAAAGCAGTAGTCTAAAACTTGACTATGTCTACTCTGAATCTCAGTCCAGTAGAAACTTTGATATTAAGCATTGATGGATTTCATAAGTCATGTTTATCGACACAGAATTAAAATGACTTATATATGTGTGATAAAAATCTCGAACGACTTGCATTATAAATTTTAGTGAAAATCTTACGTTAGCTTGACTAACTAACTTAAATATGGTGGGGACTTTGTCACTTCAGAATGCGAAGATTCAAATTCACTAATATTTATGATTTTTATGAGTGAATCGTACCTATTATTTTTTAAAGTTCGAATATATCTCCTGGTATTTCTCCATCTTATTTTGTCGGTAAGCTTAAAAGCATCACAATTATTACATATGACCGTACAGTTATATAGATTTCAGGAAGTTAAATACAGAATCCTACATCCAATCTTTTGGTTCATAGAAACTGAAATATAGAATATAGAAACACATTGTGTCTCACACTTGTAAGCACTGGTAAACCTAAGAAATTTATGAAGATATTTTCTGCAGTGTCATCAGTTGTATCGCACTTTGGTAATACTGTTGCAGTTCATAACTGAAAGTCTAGAAGTTATTACTAGCACTTTAAAAAATGCCAAAAGGATTGATTAAATTCTGTGGTCTTTTGCAGGTTTATTATAATGATTTGAATGTGAAATAGAATTTGCTAACATATCTTAATGGACGTCATTTAACCATTTTAAAAATCGAATAAATTTGCCGTCTATTATTGTACAGAAAAAGTATTGTGTACTAGATTTAATCCCCATTTAAAGTATTTCAACAAAAACACGGATTCTTCTTGTTTTATTAAATTTTTACCATTCTAAAGGACTTTGGACGAAAAGAAACAGAAATGTTGTAGTTCACCCACTAGCACGCTTTATTCTTCTTTAAAGAATTTAAGTGTGAGAAATCACAATATTTCTGAAAGGCAAGACATTACTGTTGAGTAATCTATAACTACCAACAATGTTAGGTGCAAAGTATTCCAGGATTAGTTCCATATTATCAACAAAGTCTATAAAGAATAATTTTCATAAAAATAATTTTTATAAAATCCGTGTAAAAGTTGCATGTTCGGTGATTGATATTCATGAGAAAATCTAAAACATAAAATTTTGATCTTGCAACTTCTCAAACGAATGAATAGATTTACAAATGCATGGATTTTCTGAGCCGGATGATGTTTATAAGCAGCAGAAGATTGAAAGTCATAAATGATCCAATACCAGACATAGACATTTAGTGAATTCCTCAATTTTCCCAATGGCACAATAAGCTACTACTAAAGCAACAATCAAAGCAACGGTTGGGACAAAGATGCTTAAGTCCATAATGTAAAAGATGATGCCAACATGATCACCATATATATGGAAATTAATTTTTAGTCGTTATGTATCTACCTGCTGAACAATGTCGTTTAAGTATTGTTAGAAGCCATCATCATTTGCTCTAATACTTTTAGTTAGATCTGGGCAATGCAAATGGAGACAAGTATAAAATCTGTACTCAAGCAAAATGTGCTATGGGAAAATAACAATATTTTGTATAATCAACAGTACTATATGTTTTAGTCACACCATTATAGAATGCATCTATCAGCTTAAAATAATTGTTATTGCACTCATGCGCTAGAGTGGTAACCACATTAGTTAATCATGTAGATTATACTTTATTTGATTGAAGTCTGATTCTTAAAATTGTGAGGCAAGTATTATGCTCTTCCCAAACATCCTGAGAGACCACTGTTCAAAACTAAGACAAAAGACATTCCTTCAAAGTCAAATTTAATCGGCGAAAATGGTCTCGAAAACTCTGTTAGTGGTGTCTAAAAGTGCAATATAACGCAAGAACAAACGACATATAAGACAGAATTCTTACTTTTCTTTAAAATGGAGTTTGTTTTAAAGGAAGCATTTCTTCTGGGCTATTTCGTCAACTATATACAGTTTTACACAGTTAAAGAGAGAGTCAAAGTACGGATCAATCAGAATAAATTAGACTATCGGTATTATCGATTAACTAACTATGGGAAATATTTCCACTCCATCCCATTTTTCGACTTACCTAATCTTTATTCGAGATGATGACTTATTTTAGAAGTATACAATTTCCGTTTAATTATTTATATTTCTGTTAAGGTTCGTCTAACATGAGTATGTGTGGAAAATATTAATACGATATTTAAGTCTATAAATAGAAAAATAAATAAATGACAAAATATTCAGTTTATTAAGATTCTAAAATAAAATGTATTATTAAAAATGATAAATATAATATACCAAACTCGGAAATTTTATTAATGTTTATTTATATTAATTCCTGATATGAAAAACAAAATCGGCTAGGTGTGGAGTACCTAATAGATATGAGAAGATCGCCAAGATTAATCGTCCAATCAACAAACTTTTTCAAAATAAATTACTTAAGATAATGTCAAATTGGTTTAGCGCGAAACAGACTTCATTATAAAAATCAAACCTTTACTTCAGAGGATTTATGATCCTGAACAAGATCCGAATTGATCTTAGAATTCATAACAATGCTTTCTTCTAGTGTTAAATTTGGCTGAATGCTGACCATAGTCTAAGATATAATTTCTCAATTTTCATTTCACGTTGATTTTTTATCTTGAAATTTATTTTCCAAAGTCGTCTTATCTTAAAATTAGCTTACCCATAACTATCTGTAAAATTGTGCCGTTTATATATCATTTTATTTGGCCTGATAACTAATTATTGGAATTGTGGCCGTTTTGTTGCTAAATATAGTAATCACATTTTCGAAAAATACTGTTATTCCTATTTCAGTAATTCAAATATACTTAATAGTTTCTATTACTATTTCATTTTTTGAAATTATTTATGGATGGAAATTAATCACTGTAGCTATATGGTAATTTATTTTAATTAATTTATTTTATTTTTATATTAATTGATAAATATTTGAAGCTGGAGTGGTGGTGTGGTGATTCCCAATAGAAGAAAGGAAGATCAGCATCCCAGGGAGAAGGAAAAGATGGAGCTTCTGAAGTGGTAATTTGTGTTCTAATATCATGAATACTCTGAATGAAAAATAATATAATAAATAGCAGATGTTTACTCATCGTTGTCTTAGATTAAGTTGAACATTTTTTTTACGAAATGACGACTTGTCTACCAAAATTAAGAATTTCAGAGATTTAAGTCATCTGGTTTCAGCAGGAAAATGCCTCCAACATAATATGATAAGTGGAATATTCAGAAGTTGAAAGGTTTGAATGGCTTGTACCTGATAATCAATAACTATAGGCACAATATAATGAATCTTTCGGTTGAAAAATTGTCATTTTCTTTGAGGGTTGTCTCCGTTAGATAAATATTTTTGGGTAAATGCCACAAAACTGGTTAGAACAAGAAGATTACGACAAATAACGTTAATTTCTATGTCTAAGATGACTTCATGGGTTATAGAGACAGCCACCCACAGTGGAATATCTAATAGATAGCTTCACGTGAAGATCCGAAATATATGGAAACCAATGCTGACATTTTAATGAATCAGATAGAGTGCAATCATCCAAGTAAATAATTTCTAGAAGATTGTTATTAAACAATTTCTGGGCAGGTTATTCTAAGGTGAAAGTTAATCCGATTAAACGAACATGATAGATGAAGACGAGTTTAGTGATAAAATTTTAGACTTAATAGAGGATTAATAAGTGCTTGTTCAATTTATTCTGGTGAATGAGAATGATTATTGAATGAGGTAGAAAAACTCAATCCATAAGACAAATACAAAATATTGAATTGGTTTAGTGGTTTTGAGATTAACTAAAGAATCTAATTCAGTTAATCTCATCATGGATTGAAAATATTTCCAAAATATGATGACAATATAAATATTCTAATAAATAACCAGTTGGTAACAAATGTTTTAAAATATTCGGAAATAAATCACAGACGGAATTCTTTCAACCTATAAAATTTTCTAATAATGATATATTTAGATAATGATATATTAAATATTATTTAAACAAATATTCCATCTTTAATAATTTATATAAAAATATTTTAACACATTTTCATGTTTTTAAATTTGAGAGATTACAATAAATGTCTGAACAAGATACCTAAATTTTTATAATATATAATATTAAAAATTTTTTATAAATTATTAATTTTAATTTTTTTATTTAAAAAATTAATTTATTTTCAAATCACTTAATGATTGTAAAATAATTCATTTTTAATTCTTTAATTTTAATTTCAAAATTATTTAATTTAGGTTTAAAGCCTCACAATAATAATAACAATAATCTTCAAATATAACACAAAAATCCCAAAAGTTATTAATTCCGAAGTCATCGTTCTTCGATGCATGAATCCTAGTTGCTGAAAAATGGTTCCAGACAACCAAGTATTTCGCCTCATTTAATCTGATGGAACTATTCTTTGCATTTAACGTGCTGTTGAGAGATAATGCCAAACAACTGTGTTAAGAATTCAGCAGTTGCAAAGAATCTATTTCAAATGGAAAGATTGAGAAATGGTTTTTAGTAACTTTCTTACATGCTAAGATAGTGTATAACAAGGTTCAGAATATAGCAGCAATACAGCAAAGACCAGATGAAAAGTACCGAAGTTATTTAGAAATTAGTGACGGAGCTGTTTGACAAGAAAATTACTCTTGAAGAAATTTCAAGACTATTTATTCTGCAAGGTCTAAATAGCAAGAAACTGAAAGAGTCTTTTACTCTCGATCCTGCCAATTCCCGACTATATGAGATGAGAATTGGCTACCAATTTGGAGAAGTTATCACCGATGAAGCCGATAGACGTCATCAAAAAGACAAATGCCCAGTCGGTATTTGAAAATAACGAAAGAAAAATCTTTCAGAATGAGATTTCGTTCAAAAGGTCAAGTCCAATCGTGCAGGAAAAAGATTTTGCTATGAAGGAATATCATCGTGCACCATTTTATCACATGAAATCTCCAAACAATACGAGACAAACAAGATCAATGAAGGCTAATGGTCCTAAATTTTACGACAATTGTAGAGAAAACCCACACCTGGTGTTGATTATTTAAAACTAGGATCTTGCTTTTGCTGTGGTGAGAGCCTCGGTTCAATTTGGTACTCTCAGATTTGGTCAAACACGAGATTTGAACAAAAGATGAACTTAGTGCGGAAAACACCAGAACGTAGCCATTAAATTTAGAAACCAAAATTCAAGAATTGATAGAAAACCTTCAAGAACTCTTAACAGTCGTGAAAAAGGTTATTGCGTCACGAGAAAGGGGTTTTTGAAATCCATGAGTTCACTATACATTTTAAGCATTATTTACTGGGACATAAATTTGTGACCCGCACTGATCACAAGACCTTGACATACATGAAGAAATCTCACAAACCGATTAGACCTCAGTTTCAAACATGGTTTGCAAACTTGTCCGGATTTAATTTCAAAATTCAATATCGAAAGGGATCGGATCATGGAAATGCAGATGGACGCTTAAAGATCAGCGAAGCATTTTGTTCACAGTGCTTTATTTAACACCAAAATCCTAAAGAAGACAAACCAGAAAAGGTCAGTTTATTCAATTACAAATAATGTCGAACTAATCAAGATTTAACAAAAAAACACTATTGTTGATTTCATTCTAAAATGGTTACAGAAGATGGAAACAGAAATCAATTCAGTGGTCAAGAAAATCAAATATTTTAACAATTTAGAGAAATACAAATTGTTTGAAAATATAGTGGTGTATAATGAGAATGAAAAGAAACGGATTGTTGTGCCAGAGGTTCATTCACCGAAACTAACTGGATACCTTCATGAGGAGTGAACGGTAATAAGAAATTCAAAACATTTACTTCTGGCCAATATCTCAGGAAGCATAGAAAACTTGACGGATTAAAGAGATTATGATTCCAAGGGATGAGTTTCGTTCTCTTGTACCAATCGTTGTTGATGTTGCGCACTTTACAGAATTTATGACTAAAATATCTATTGGTTATAGTAGATAGATTTATTAAGTTAGTAAGCTTAGCGCCACTTATCTGACAATATGAGATCAGTATTTCCCAGTCTATCATCGATAGATGGATTTATTGGTATGCAGCTCTAAAATCAATGCTCATTGATCAGAGTAGAGACTTCGAGAGAAGGGAAATAAAGGAATTAACGATACATTTTGAAATAAAGCAAGAATTTATTTCCCTATACCAACACCAGGCAAGTGGCTTAGTCTAAAGGATGATTAGGACGGCTCAAGACATGATGGTAACAAAGCTGGCATAATAATATTATAATAATAATAATAATAATAA
>JBBMOY011100107.1:0-10860 GCA_037951405.1 Platydemus manokwari
ACCTGTTTCATTATTCTATCTGTTCTCAAACCAATTTTATAACCTAGGAGACCTTATTTATCAATCGACCCTCGTATATATATATATATATAATTTATTCAATTATGTCTACCGATTTTTCCTGAGCAGATCTCGATTATTTTGTATAAAGAATCCGAGTTTTGTTTATCTCACAAAAATAATTTTAATTTAAAGTTAAGCGCTAATTTATTTTTATTCAAATTTGTATATTTTATTATATTGTATTATATTTTATGTCTTATTATATTTTATGATATTAAAATTAGACTTGTAAAAAAGTAATGAAAAGTTCCAAAAACGTTTTAAAATAAGATCATTAATAATTTATTTAAATCAAAAAAATCAAAAATTAATATAATTTTCCAGAAAAATTTGTTTAAATGAATCCATTTAATAATGTGTGGGAGAGCATTATAAAGCGCCCATTCTTGGAATAAAACTGCGACAACTAATTTTACATCAAGAAATATAATAATCTTTAGATGGAAAATATCTCTACTGTTAAAGCTTTAAATTACGGAAATATTTTCAAAATATTTCAAACAAAAAAACAATATTTTTCTTATATTTATCATTCGAAATGACTGAAGGGATACATATTGGAACTAATTTTAAAAGTATTTAATCATAATTATCTTCAAATTGTTTTTTTGTACATAGATTCAGAATATTTACAAGAAATCAAAATCATGTCATGCACACATTGTCATACCTGTACAATGAGCATGTTCTACTAGATTATTAAATTTTACAAATATACACTCAGTGGTACGCACTCACTCAAATCTAATTTGCACGTGTGTCCAGAATTTGAATACGAATTTTATGGGCCAGATTAGCAAATTGGAGAAGTGGATTTCAGATTATGGAGTTTTGTCTATAGAGTACTTCCCAGTAATTCAATCATTAAGATAATAGTATCAAATGAGGCTTAAAATATTATATTTAAAGTGCGAGTGATAGAATGACATGAAAAGGTATCTATATAGTCGTATCCTGTAGCAACTATAAAAGAGAAAGTGTTGGGATCTAATTACCCTTTTATCGAATTACCGATTAATATAACAGGTAAAATTTAATTTTAATGCATCATTGATTTTATCACACGTAACATTATGCAAAAAGGTATTCTGGCATCTACGCTTTACTGTGACCTTAATGATAATTTGAAAAATTCCGATGACATAAATGCTGTATTTCAATACTACTTGAAAGATTTTCTCATTTTAATATAATAACTTGATGACCCTTATGAATCGATTTAGTCATCAAATAATTTTTGATAAATTTTTGTGTAAAGTTAAATCTCGTGTAAATTCTTGGATCTTGCATTTAAAAAATTTAAATCTGATATAATGTATCTAAGGTAATCAATATACAGTAGCCATATGAATTTGATTTGATAATCGATAAATGATTAAGTGTATCTGTCAATAAAAAATTTTAGATAAAGGTGAAATCAAATATCATCATAGTAACCATGTAAGCTCGATACTGAATATTGCACTGAAAATTGGGAATATAATTACTTGATAATAAATAAATATAATCGATAAATGATATTTCATCAAATAATTCCAGTTCCAACCTCAGAATTGTCGCATTGTAACTTGATGATAATAGTTTGATTCTTTAAAATTTTTATTATAATAATAGAAATAATAATAATAATTATCATAAATATAATAAATAATATATCAATTATTAAAATTAATATATCCAGAAGAACAATAGAAGTAATAGCCATAGGACAATAAAATAATAATAATTACTACATGAACAATACGGATAACAATGATGTATATGTTAATATAATTTTTTCATATCATAGAATCATTTTTCAAATATTTCTAAATAGAGATTCGTTTTGTAATCCTCATAATGTTTTAGAATAATCACAGTTCGCCAATAGCGATATATTCGATCGAATATTTAATTCCAATAACATAATATTGTCAGGAATATTCGATTAAGTTCCACATAAGTTCAGCATTCAATAATAGAACATTTCGACTTCATCATACCAAATAAATTCCATCCTGAATTTTATTTATTAAAAAATAGATAACTCTCATGTTATACAGAGACGTTTCATAATAAGGATAGATCACAGAAGAAGAATTAAGTATTCAAAAGATTAAACAACTTACCTTTTTTCTGATCAAAAGATTGGAAAATTCCTCTGAGAATCAGATCAATTTATGGTCGCAAACTCGTGTGTATGGTTTAAAATCCAATTCGGATTTTCATTTGTCGTAGATGTATTGGATCTAGATTCAGAGATTAGTCATTCGATGACTAGGTTTTTCTTTCCAAAAGTCACATTGGAATGGTTGTGTGTACTAACTGATGGTGAAAATTCAGTTCACAATCAGTAATTAGTATATCTTTGGATGGCTGCTAGTATAATTTGTCTCAATTGTCTTGGTGTAAGTTTGTCCGAAGTTTGTCACCTACTCTACAAAAACGCCAATTCCGATAGTCATGAAGAAATTAATCGAAACAACCAGCTTAAACTAACAAAATTAATTTATTTATATTACCACTGAGACTATTTATATTAATGTTTTCATTCATATCAGATCGTGTTTGCTTTGTCGTTTCGATATAGCACCCGTCAATATGTTAAAACCACACATCAAACATAGACCGATGTTTATCACATGACAAATAAACCATACAGATAAACATTTTTTTCTGACATTTAAAGTAATCGTCTTATTTTGTAATTTCTTTCATCACCAATAAAATCCGTGATCTCAAGTATGGAAAAATGAATTTGCTCTTATAATAGTAGTATATCGTAAGTGCGGTGAGATCAAAAATATTATTTTCTGATATCTTTTTCGTTTTTTCCTGCGTTTCTTTCAATTTACGATTTCAAATGGAATTATTTCGTCAATTAAAAATCTTTCGTCAGTTAAAAATCGAGAGAAATTCAGTAAAAATATTTTCCCAATTTGATTTTAATGCATGATTCAAGCAAATGTCTGGAATATTTTGTTGTTTATTAAAAATTTTAATAGAAAATTTCGATTATTTTATTTTGTGAATTTCCTAAATATTCTTTTTTTAAATAAGTGGATTGACGTAAACAACGACCGTCTTTGGTATTTAAGAACAAGTGTATTTATTTAGCATATTAGAAATCGCATAAAAATACAATAAAGGAATAATAATAATAATAATAATAATAATATCATGTACTGATTCAAATTAATTTTCAACTGGAATCTTCTTAATGCGTGTTCCCAATTTTATTAACTTACAATTTTATTAAATCTTTGCAATCAGATTTTCCGACAAGCACAAAATCACAACCGTTCGAATACCTTGTGCCTTTAAATTGGGATTTCTAACTGATTTGAGTTAATACATTGATATCATTTAGTTATAATTTCTGAACTAATTTAGCCTTGAAATATTATCAAGATTCTTGGGAGTTTAAAAGACTATTTGGGCTAAAGTTAAAAAATGGTCCTAAAATAAAATTTTTAATTTGTTGAGTGTATTGCAAAAAATTCTATATAGTTTATTTAATTATATTCTTTAAAAACAATTTGAATTTTTTTATTTGAGTACTTAAGAAGAATTTTAGTTGTTTAAAATCAAATATGAAATGCATTAGAGCTTTAAAGTTTCCTGAAATGTGATTTTTTGAAAAAAGAAAGTCGAATTGCAATTTATTGAAAATTAGCGAGGACCTCTTTTTAACATTAAAAGCAATTTACGAGATATTCTCAATTTTTACAATTATTTCATAAAATAAGCAATTAAAAATAAACATGTTTGTAGTTAACTAACTCGATTTATAATTATAAAAATTTAAATTTAAAACTCAAATGATCATATAGAAGTGTTGTGATTATAATGGAAACTTGGTTTTAAAACTTTGTTTTATCACTATTAGATATCTTAAAAAATGAGATATTAGCTGAATTATACAAATAAATCAAACATAGCAGTTATATACAAAATTAAGTCATTAAATTATCTCATGCTCGAAAATTCTTTATAACGAAAATAGGTCAAAGAAGCCTTTTTCTTAACTTAAGCCATTTTTTCTTATACGGGTCCATTTATCAAAAACTTAAAAATTCACATTCATGACTACAGTTTTATCACAACATTAAAACAAACGTGTTTTCTAACAAATTTGAATCTTCGCTGGTTTTTAATATAAATATCAATATTTTTAATTCTAATTTTTTTCTTAAAATAAAGGTATAATTTAATTAATAATGCTAGGATATGAAATTAATTTATTTAATATGTTTAAAATTTTAATTAATTAAATCGATTTTAATTTTACACTTCCTACTAAATACTTTTTATATATGAATAAACTTAAAAATACACCGAACAAATATTTTCTCTTGGTTTTTAATTTTAAACAGTTCTAAAAACATCATAACCGCTTTGTAGTGCAATTCCTTCAAAAAGTTTCATGCACAATAAACAAGCCTATATAAATTTGAAAATAGAATTTCTATGATTTGTTGTTTTGGTGATTTTTTCTGAAAACTTACATAATAGAAGTTATTAAACGATTAAGTAAGATAATAAATTTTTTCGATCAAACATGTTAGATAAAGAAATGATAAAA
The DNA here is from genome assembly GCA_037951405.1 of Platydemus manokwari. Classification (NCBI taxonomy): domain Eukaryota; kingdom Metazoa; phylum Platyhelminthes; order Tricladida; family Geoplanidae; genus Platydemus; species Platydemus manokwari. The sequence continues at coordinate 4,628 of JBBMOY011100107.1, forward strand.
TACATTGTTTGGTCCCCAATAATTGACGACTCACAGAACATTATTTTGAAAATAAGTAAGAAATAAATAAATATAAACAAGGAATAATTATAAAATACATTCAGTGATGATAATGATTTGTAAATAGATAAATCGATATGTTTACTCCTGTGATATTGATCTTCTTTGTCGGAAATTGTTATCTAAAATTTCCATCGATAAATAATTCTTGACGAATATTATGATATCGAGAAAATAAGATTTCCGATGAATAATCAATCCCTACAAATTTCAATCGTTGATGGAAATATTGTGAATTCGCTAACAGAAAATAATATTAGTGTCTATGGATTTTTATTTCTCCTAAAAATATCGATCTGCTACAAATCACAGATATCCATTCATTGGGATAAAACAATTAAAATGAAATCATGGGTTCATTAAATAAAATCTAAATTTCACGTAATTATTAAAAAAAACGGATCGAATCGGGATTTCGCTATGCCTTAATGTCGTTAAGCAATTATACTGAGAAAGTGATAATAATTAATTACCATTTGTCTGGTATATGTTCTTGTTATTTTTGCTATATAAATACTATCCAGAATGAGTTGTTTGTCATTCCAATAAATCGATAAAACAATGTAATATTTTTACGAAATCCTCTTGCTAGTATAGCGGTACACTAATTTATTGTTTAAATAGTCTAACAATAATGATTATAAACCATATATAGAAAATATTGTCCTAAGAATTAGGAGTTTTTGTGACGCGAACTCCTGTTTTTATCGAGATTAGTCTGCGCAAAGAGTGTGACTTTCACGGTGCATGCTTAGATTTTAATCAATGTTTGTTTTATCAAATTTCGATAATTACTGTAAATTGGTGGGCAACTATAATTAAAAGTGGATTCATATTGAAAGATAGGGCTACGTTAATAACTGAGTAGTAACACGAATAAATGACCTACAAAAACTCATTATATTTGTTTAGTTGATGGTTTAGACTAATTATTCCCAAAGTGGACGCTGCAAGGATCCAGAGGATCGATGGTGAAAACAAGGTCATTTTGAGGTGATAATACGATAACAAGAATGTAAGAAAATGATTATTAAAAATTTTGATGTATTTCGTTTGCTCAAAACGCCGAAGTCTGGTAGTAGAGCCAGGTTCATCCTTCTCATTAACATAATTTCGAGTTTTGTAATTAAAATCTATTCTAAGTACAATAAATATGTTCTTACTTTCAAAAGGCATTGTTTCTACCTAATTTATACATCTTTTTAATATATTTAATGAAAAAGATAGTAACATTAAGATTTGTTTTATAAATTGCTACTAAAATTAAAAAAATGGTGTGGGTTAGTTTGGGGGAGCTAAGTAATATTTATTCTGAAAATGGGGTAGTACGACCGAAAAGTTTGGGAATCACTGGGTTAGACAGTATAAAAACAAAAAAAATAAAATGAAAATCACTTTTTTAAGATTGCATTTTCACCGTTAAGTATTCTAATTCCCTCTAATCAGTGTCTTGGATCGTATACGACTGAATATATTTTAATAATAGCTTTTTGTTAATATAGCTCTTGAAACCAAATTATACAGCTTTCAAATCATATAATTCAAAATTTGGGATTATTAAATAGTGGTATAAATATGCAAAAACACCCGAAAGAATGTGAAAATCATGAAAATTTTATGAGGATTTTTAAATTTAAATTTAAAAGATTTAAAAAATTCATATAAAATGAAATTCATTTTTTAAAAATAATTATTGGTAGATATAATTTAGTGTCGTGACTTCAGTTAGTTTCCAGTAATTGATTTATTAAATGGTTGCAGTTTACAATTCTTATTACCGTTGTGATAGAGATTACAATTTAGAGTATTTTGTAATCTAAACTGCGACTTTGGCTAATGATCGCAACTCAATGAGGCAGCATATACAATTTCAATCACATATTATAATACTGTAATTAATCATATAACAAGTAAGTAATCAATGTTCGCTAAATTTCTGCATTCGTCACCGAACGCTTGACTAAATGTTATCATCATGTGTGCCAAAATGCATTCACACTATGATAGTCTTATAATTAATTTTAATTGGTAATGACAGTTCTTTGCATGGTTTGCAATGGATATAATAATTTTACTCTCTAATACTTATTTAATTTGGATCTCATCAGGTATCAAAAATATCCAAGTGATGAGTTAGGTAAATGACTCAACTATTATTTTGACCAGTGTTCTTCAAAAGGGGGACTTGAAAATTTTCATTGTTTACACTGACTTACATGAAGACAAAATATCGATCAAATTCTTAAGATTTGGAATTAGTACTGAGACCAGTCATCTCCGAAATAAAGCCAAGATTTGATGTTTTATGCCGGAATATGCAAAATCGGTGTTATTATTAAATATATTTTAATTTTTTGATGTTTCAAAGAGCTCTGTTAAAAAATTATTTTATTATTTATGTTTTAGTCTTTAGAAATAGCGAAAAAATTTGGAATCCGAGAGTGGGTCTCAAACAAAAAGTGTGAAGTCCACTAATTTATATTATTATATTATCTAATTCAAATAATAATTTATCATAAAATTATGAAAAGATCTTTGGTAATTCATATCAATGAATTTGCACACAGTGATAGTGATTGCTATATAAGATCTATCATATGTGATATCATTTTATATTTGATCTTTCAGTTTTTATAAATGAATAACAACAGTGCTTCTCAAGACTCAAAATCATTATCTATACTCGATTTCATGATACCGAATTTAGCAGAAATGCTCTCAATTCTGGAAGAAGCTTCTGAAATACAAAATATTTCTGGAGTTATCACTGAAGGTGGAAGAGTTTTGGGTTGTTTAACTAAATCTTTTCACATTCGAGTAGATTTAATTTTGCTCGTATATAATATCATTTGTATTTTCATTTTCTCCATGATGACGAAAAGAGTTTCGTTTAAAAAAGATAGATGCGATGGCCGACCGGGAATAGCAATACCAATGGATATGTTAAATAGCCATAATTATATCATCGAATACACATTAATTTTTCTATCTTTTAGTGAAGAAATTTTCGGTTATTTATTTGGTGACCTGTTGAAATTACCTGGAGTTCATCCTATTGTGAATTTCTTTTTCAAACTTTTTATTGTTGCAGTTTTATCCATCGATTCTTTTCCGTTTTTCGCAGCAGTTTGTGGTCGAAATATTATTTGGACATCATTGGTTTTGATAACATCTATTTTACAACTCTTTATGAGTATATATGATGGTTATGTAAAAATTAGATGTTTAAGAGGATCAAAAATGGCTCCACAAAGTTTCATTAGCATTGTTTGTAGTGGGATTAATTTGGCAATTATCTGTATGTATATTTCGAAATTGATAAAATATTCGAGAAGCAACCGATATATTGCCTCAGAATCAATGAATAAATGCCGTGATTATTCGTTTCTGTATGTGAAAGAATTATTGAAAGAAAAGTGTGTGACAAATGATGAAACTGATGAAGAGTTGAAAGAGTCGGAAACGAAAATGAAGGTCATATTAAGGCGAATTAAATTTAATCAATTTAGATTGAAGATTCGAGAGCAAATGTATCGAAATATACCTGGATTCAGTATTCCTCCTAGATTAATAATTGGTTTTTCAATTGGTTTGTATTTTGTTTACAGAATCCTTATTAATTTCATCGACCAAATGACACCTTTCGCATGGAATGTTATTACAAAATTGAATATAATACTATCAACAATTAATATGGATATGTCAACGGCGTTTCGATTGGTATCGGGAAAATATTCACTGAACGATGCAATCCAAATTACAACTGCTTTTCGATATTTGATTCTATTTTATTTGAAACTCTTTATGTCTTGCCTGGTCATTGGTTTTATCATTGGCATGGTTAATTCGATAGTTCAAATTTTTCTTACCTTGAGAAATTATCGACTTCAATTTCATAAACTGATGAGAAAAGGGTTTCCATCGAGAATTAGTCTTAGTAAAGCTCCAGCACCAGATGGATTGATTAGTGGTTTTGTACGATATAGTGGATATCAGGCGGCTTACATAATGTGGGGTATTAGCATCGTAGCTTTTTTCTTGGTTATCTCATTGTTCTTTGTCATTGGTGTGTTTCTTATTCCTTTATTTTATTTGGAAAATTCTTGGCCGCGAAAATTAATTTTCGGAACTGGACCAGTTTTAGTAGCAACATTTATATTCAATTTTCTTCAAGGACAGTTAATTAAACACGTCTTTGTCAAAGAACATGGCAGTGTTATGGAAGTGGATAATAGACGATTTTTTATGGTTTATACTCATTGTTTATTTTTTGTGAACATTTTGATGGGTATGTTTAGCTCATTAAAAAGAATAATCGTATGGTTATTTTTCGGAGTATTTACATTTTCGAGACTAGATTTTAGTTCCCTACCAAAATACATTCGTGGATTTGATAGTGGATATATGTGTTATATTGGATTTCTTTACACAGAACAATATCATCACAATCCGATCTTGTTGTGTTTCTCTTATCTACTTCTCAAGTCAATTGAAGAAAGAGGAAACAATAAGTGTGAAATGGTGGAGAAATATGAGTTAGAAAAAAAACGATTACGATATCGAAATCTGTGGCAATTATCATTAACATTGATAAACAACCAGAAATTATTGGCCCAGAGAAGACTTATGATTGTTGGAAATCTCATTGATTGATATTATGAATTCAGTAATACGAATTGATTATCTAATTTATGATTTGATCGTCATTTACTTTTATTATTATATTTAATCTATTTCTTTGTTATTTTCTTTTTGGTTATAAAAACATAGTTTTGATTTTAACTTTATAATATTTATCGAAAATTTATTACTATTATTATTATCATCATTTATGAGTGATATATTAAGTGTTCTAAACGTGAGTTCATCGCCTGATAGCGAATCATTGAATTATATTTAAGAAGTCGTTCCTTTTCCTATAGTGGACAAAGAATGTCGAATCCGGTTAATCGATTGACTACATATGTGAAATAATTATGGTTCAACCTACAAATTCTAATTGTCATTACGCTCATTATAATGTTTATTTTCCGAGCAGCAAGATCACTTAATGGCGTATACTAGATAATTTTTTCTAGGTTCATGAAAACCCGATGATAAAAACTCAAGATATTAAGATCGTTGAATGAATGAACCAGCTGATCGATATTGATATCTGCATTAGATGAATATGTAATATACATGAAACTAAATATGGGGAAATATGGATATCATATTGGTAACCTGGATCACAAATAACATTTTCTCGGACTTCGAAGTTACCATTAATTCTAGTCTTTATCTTGCACAAACAAATTTATGCTTATCAGACTTCTCCACTCAAGTTTACCTTTCCATCTCCGTATTCGTGATATGAACACACAACAACCTTTTGGAATTTTACTTAGGAGTAGGCTTTGATGAGAAAATTCGTGTACTAGTCAGAAATATTATAGGTAAATGCCTTGTACGAAAACTGAATAACAACGTCTTCTGTGCTTCTCATAAAATCGGAAGTAGTTATACAGACCAGACCTAACTCTCTATTACAGCGTGAATGTCTGCTCTATATAACTACTATAAGATTTCATATTGAATATAGAACATATTTTACAAATTACAAAGATTAGAAAAACTAGTAGATTTAAAAACGAGAAAATTACAAAAACTAAAAAACCATAAAATCAAAACCTTAAAAAAATAAATCATAAACATGAATGTGCATAAATGCCAAATTTGCGATTGAACTTTTAAAAGATTATAACAAATCTAAAAAGTATATTGCAAAACTTAATAAACAAAACAATAACTGTAACTGATAATGCAAGTGATATTGTTGAATTTTTAAAATTCATTAAAAATCCTTCAGTAAACAAAAATAAAATTTCTTATATTTTAGAATTAACTGTTAATATTTTCGAATATATTTCGAATAGTAATTGAAATTATATTGGAAAATCTTAATGATATTCGAGAACTAAATATTATTTCAAAAAAAATATATTCAAATAAAATATCAAAAGTTGAAGGGAAAGAAATTACTGAAAACCAGTTATTAAATACTATAAATGATTTTCCACAAAAGTTAGAAGATTTACTAAAGCTTAATGACAATTGGAATTTACTAGAATTCGGAAATTTATATGTAGATGTCCTTATTTAAATTCCCCATTAAATTCCCTTCAATTTGATAT
>JBBMOY011100218.1:0-10860 GCA_037951405.1 Platydemus manokwari
AAAATATAAATAATAATAATAATAATAATAATAATAATAATAATAATAATAATAAAATAAAATACAATACAATTGAACAATGCAAAATAAGACAAAATAAAATATATTGATCTACAACTGATAATCAAATTACAATAAATTTTAAATCACTCAAGACGGTATTCGTTATTGTAGGAGGAAAGAGTTGTGTAGTCAAATAAAAAGTATATGGCATACCGCTTAGGTGCCCGGGTAAGCCTCTCGTGATAAAAAATTAAAAATGGTGAACTTTTAAGCAGGAACCTAATGATTTCAATAGACGTCAAGACTAAAACTAGCCGTGGGTCGATAATTAATAAAAAAGTGAAAAAATTTACTTGTCGAAAGCATCATAAAATCAAATTCTTCAAAATTGAAGGATAAAAATTTTCATACAATAAATTATGAGCTCCTTCAAATTCTGCGGCTTCAAATGGTCATACAAAAGCTTGAAATGTTCATACAAATTGTAGCTGTAATGAGTAGAAGTGCGAGTGCTGTCTGTTTCTGCCAGTATCTATATTAATTTGTGTCTTATTGTTAGACATACATTTTGTTGCTATTTTTGGTAAAATTCTATGCTTGGTAGCAAATGTTGCTAATTTTAGCATTTGTACAGCATAGGTTACTATTTTTATTCCACGTGTCAATTTATAGCAACTGGTGTGGTTACTTTTGTTTTACGTACACCGTTGAATCTCTTTTTAAATTTTAATTTGATTTTTCCTAATGACCTTAGTGGTGCAGTGAAACAAATTTAGAAATTTTATGAATATTTTTGTAATTTCTGGCGTTATTATTTTCTTAGTTTTGAAAAAAAAATTATATTAATTTATTCTTATTTTTAGTTAATTTGGTTGGTCAAAATGGCTTGGTTAGTTCCCCACGTATCTGTAAATGAATATAAAAAGTTTGAATATAACAATATAAGTAGATAATATGCTTCATATCATATTTAACACCAAAAAAACCGAAAAATCTCATAACAACTAAATTAAAGATAAAATGCACCCTCATTAAATAATTCTAAGTTCGCATAGCAACAAATAACACAATTTAATAGAACCCGAAATAAAATTATGTCATAAAAAATACAATGGCTTGTTGATTTATTTAAATACAATTGGTTATACTCTTTGAATTTACATATAATGCACCCTGATAAAAATGATAATACTCATATATAATCAATAACTATAAATATACTGCTAAACACAGTCCAATTCCGGCACATTATAAAAACCTTTTAAGAAACTAAGAAACATAAGATTTTGTTCAGGCCACAGTAAATTTACCGAAGATCTTCGAACCAATTTAATATTTCAGGTATAAGTACTGAAAGATCAAAATAGTTGATTTTCTGAGAAAGTTCTCTTAGTCATGCCAGAATACAGAAAACAAATGTAAGATAATATCCGCGTAAAATTATTTTATGTTTCATATATTCTTTCTGTTTATCGAGTTAATCCCAATATTTTATTTGATTATTCTGATGACCAATCTTTTGAGTTCGTTATTTCCGTCACTGTTTTATCTTTTGGGTGCTGATTTTATGGTTTATTGTTAATTGACTTTGTTCTATAAGTGTTACTTAGAGTGCCAATATTGACAATTGTATTGTAACTTTGTGACTTTGACTACATTATTGAATATTAGGCTTTAGTGGTAATCCCACAATTACCTATTTCAATGAGATCTAGGCATATAAATATTATACCTAGTTTGTTTTATTTTTACAATATTTAAAACCTTCAATAAAAAAATGTATTTAAGATTTAAACAAAAAACGAGTCTATTTTCAAAACACGGTAATTAATCAGAAATATAATTGACCAAATCTATTGAAATAATTAATCAATATTTCGAATAAATTATATATAATACAAATCTTAGTAATCTTTCCCAATGCTTCTTGGAAGGATTATTGATAGAAGCAATGTTTATTTTGATAGAAACAATAACTTTACAGAATGTGCATCTTCAACAGTTAGTCGAAACTCTAGTTTACATCTAACAGCAGAAATTGACCAAGATGATTCTTATAAATCCAAAGAGGAATATTTTCCATCAATACACTCGAAATATATCAATAATTCGAAATCAAAAAAAGAAAATTACAATTGGTCACAGAATAATGCTTCTGTTATTAGACCCAGTCATTCATCCAACAAAAACGATAACCCACACCCCGAAGAAGACCCTCAAAGTAGAGTATACATTAGAAATAGATTTGATAAAAAGATATATCTCCTTGAATTTAAGCCGACTAATGTCAGGGTAGTTCCTGTTTATTTAAAACATCGTACATTTGAAGAGAATATCAATGACAAATGCAACCAACCGTATTCAAAATCAATATATTACAATCAATACAACAATAAATCGATAAAATTCAATCAACTAAAGAAAACCTATGCAGTGGATAAAACGGCTCCTCCGGATAAGGTGTCAATTATGTCTCATAAGAAGCCTATACTCCCGAAGTTTGAAATCGAAGAAGTTGCAGAAAAGCGCGCTAAATCAATAAGTTCGAAAGGATCTAATTTAAAACAATCAATTATCTATATAAGATATCAAGATATGTATTTTGAAATCAGACCTGGAATTATGGATTTATCGAACTCAGAATTGATTGACATTGAATCAGAAAATCGACGTAAAATTCTGTTAAAAGAGTTACATATGAAATTACCTACGAATCTGAAGAATAAAGCTAGCATTATTGTCAAACATAATGGCGATGTTCTGAAATTCTTGTTCAGTTTGAGTGAGATCAATTATTCCAAATTAAAAGTCACTACATCGATTGGAGTTATGGCCAAAGACGATTTGGTTTACGTTAAGGATTTCAGTTCAATAACAAGTCGAAAGGTGTACATTTCAGTACCGAAAACGATTTATGATTACGTAGATCCTATGGTGGGCATCAAAAGAAAGAATATGGCACTGAAATTATTAAAGATTGTTCCATATTGGAAAGAAGAGCAAAGAAAAAAGAGAATCAAAGAATATAATCAATGTCGACGAAAATCTGTGTATGAAGATTTGGTTGATTTGAAGATTGGATCAAGAATTTGTTATGAAGGTTTTCAATGCCTCAACAAGGCTAAAGGCGGTGTTTTAGACTGTCGAACGAATGATGCAGATTATGAGAATTGGGTCATATCAAATCAAAAATCGGACATACCAGAAAAGCAAGATGATATTATTGAGAAAGTAAGGAGAATTTATTATTATTATTATTTAGAATAATCAATAATAAAACTTAAACCTAAATCTAATATTCATTAAACAGCATAAATATCCACTGATGTCTGAATTAATTTTATTTTTCAAATGGCTATTATGGCCTATTAATGAAAACACGAGTTATTTTAACAGATTTCGAAATCTTATCTATTCTATCATTTCATAATGAGCTTATTGATGAATTGAAACCATTTTATAATCATTTAACCCTTTCAATATTGCGGGGATATATATAAGTCCCAGAGAATGTTCAAAAATTACTGATGCGAAAAATATTCGCATTAAGCTACTGCAGAGGCATATGTGTCTGAAGGCATTTGTTCAAAAAACCATATTTTCTAAAAATCTGAAATTATGTAAATGTGTTCCTTTATTTATTTGCATCACATATAGTTCAGTTATACAAGAATATTTTCACTGGTCAAAAGTCGTATTGAAAGGGTTAAATATTGGGATTGAACAGTCATTGTAATCACATTTTATTTTCATATCACCATTTATATCTCACAATATAGAATTACAAACACATCTTTTGAAATAATTGAATCTATGAAGTTTAGAAATTACAAGTTTTAACCGAAACGGTTTATCAGGGAGGGTATGGCGAGGAATATTATTTCAATATTAATTGTTTATTTTTATTTAGTTTGAAACAACAAATTCCGACGAAGTACCAGATTGGGATCTTGTAAACTATTCTAAATGATATTTAATCGTAAATACCTGCTGCATAATTTGTCAGCTAATTATCTTTAATTTTCATATTTATCAATAAATAAATATATTAATAGATTATTTTTTTCAACATTTTAAAGACTATGATTGCATAAAGCATTACCCGATGTTTAGTTTTTTAGCCCATTAGCTACTTGTAGTAGCCAAAAATTTAAAGATGTTTCCGTAGTTCACAACAGCATCATTTATTTTTTAAACAATACCTAATATTCACTTAAACGAATTTTATTTAAAAAAATATATATATTTGCATATTTTCAATATTTTCTAGAGATCGATTGAGAGGTTTATCGATTTGATTTAGAATTAATTTTTTAGAATAACAGCTGCTTGATTTACAAATGAATATCTCTTGATTGCATTACATACATACTTATAATCATTGGTCTGAACACACACACACACACACAAGGGATAGAAAATTACCAATTTCATTACATCAGATATACAATGCAATATTAATCGGAATAATGTTTGTAAAAATTATCGACATTATTTAATTGATATCGAATAAGAAGATTTTATTTTTCCAAATATTATTGAATATTAAATCATTAGATATTGATTTATTGATTATCAATGATATTTCTACGAATGATTGAAAAATGATTCCTCAATTCCATTGGCATGCAATTCTCTAAAACGATTTTTAATAAATCAACGAAAATCAATAACGAACCAAGACTTGTTAAATGTCGTGATAATTCCATAATGGACTTGCTAAAAACAATGAAAAAATTAATCATGAAATCATCCAACAAAAAAAAACAACTTTCGCAAAATATCAGTGAAACTAGAAATGCAGTTCCTGATAATATCAAGAGAACAAATCTCCAAGTAAGCATGTGCTAAAAAACCATGAGATTTAAGAGCACCTATCACCATTGTTTGACTATATTTGCATTTGTCTATACCAGTCAATTTTAATAGATCTTTTGTTGTGAAAATGTATCCATAGATACAATATGCTAACATATGAACATGAATCACTGATTCCATAAATCCATGACAAATGTGATCACAATTCACTTGCAAAGGATCAATCAATAATTTCGATGAACGCAATCGATCAAGGGTTGTATTGAAATTCTTAAATGTAAAATATATTAAATCAATAAAAATAAACAATGTAAAATTTAACCCCACAATGGAATGAATCTACGGGATTATTTCATGCTTTAAATTCACAGTTAACAAGCATTAAGTTAATACATCACCATATTTGTTATTCAATAGCACAAGGTCAAATATAAAATTGACCAATAGAATTACTCAAATTGTTTTACAATAAAAATGTCAAGTGCTTCTTCATCATTCATTTCTTTGTGTCAAAATTTATCGATATTCACTCACAAACAATTCTTCATCATTCAAATCAAAAGAAGAACAAAATTATCAAGCACATTTTTCGGCAATGATTTCTTTAATTCATCCAATTCTGGTCTGTCTTGTTATCGAAAATAGGTTCAAATATAACGTGAACAAAACTCAAATGATCACTTATTACTCTCCAAAAATAAGTCAAATTTGATATAAAGTTGTCGACAATTATAATCTTATTTTCAATGATTTATATTATTATTATAACTCGTAATGTTTCCATTTGTTCACATGGTGTTAAATAGCTAGAAAGAGAAATATATATGCGCACACACAACACATTTTATAAATTTTAAGATAAGAGATTTTAATCATTAGTTTTTCAATCATTTATTGGTTATTGATTTCTTCATAAATGATTTGAAATGACAACAAATAATCATATGCAATCAATAATCCTACGGCTCAATATTATTTCGTGTTGTCAATCTGATAATTATCGCGATAATTTCATAATTGAGCCGTTGCTATTAGCAACTCATCATTATCGAATTGGAAACCATCAATGCACAATTGCAATAATTCATTTATAAGCAATCACTCACCTCACTCAATCTCAACATCACACACACATACACACCACACAATCCCTTACACACCAATATAGTGTGGTCAATTTTATTGATTTTATTATTGTTATAATTGAATGTGCCAATCCCAATTGATAAGCTTTATATATATATTATTCAATTCACATTTATTGATCAAGCTGTTTGCCTTTATGAATAATCAATGAACAAATGATAATAAATCAATAATAAGTATTGGTAAATCGATGGAAAAAATAGTCGCCTGCATATCGATATTTGGTTACCATGGTTAACACATTACCTTTGATGAGTCCAATTATCAGTGATTTACATCATTTCAAATTACGATACGCGAGACAGCAAAGGTCAACAAGTTGATATTGATAAATGATCAATACTCACCTCATGTTCTGATTGGCAATAAATGAACTCCCTCGATAACAGCTCGATCGCGAGACAGAAGTCATGAGAAATATCTGAATGAGAGATAATCGATAAAACATGCAGAATACCATTGGTGTGTCATCAACGATATCATTTCAACCTCAATCAATAATTACTCACCATTTATGTTCGTGGAGCAGCCGTGCTTAATTCTGTTGAGGAGAATCGATTCCCGGGCCACATGGAACAGTAGCGGATTGCGACAATTTCCCAGATGAATCCTATCAACTATCAACCCGTCGATTGGTGCATTGGAATCGATCGATATGTCCTTATAGAGATCACCTTGACAACCGAATAATCCAATCATATTATCACGCTCGACCATGCAATATTTGTGCAATAGCAATGAGTTATTCACCGCATTTTCTGCAATCTCCTTGGTAACAGTTTTCACCGGTTGTGTCGGTGTAATTATACTGCCCAATGTTGCACCCAAACTTGTCAATAACGTTGCCATGGCAACATATAAGTCTACGAGTTCTGCAACACCGACAAGTCGATCGTGTATGATGCCAACATTGAGCAAAATCGCAACCAAAATCGACCAATCAGACACCACCAAGCATTGTTGTTGGCTAGCAACAATCAGATTTCCGAAATGGCGAAGAAATCTCTTTTCATTATCGAATAATGCCGGCTTGAATCTGAAAATCAATTCAATTATTGATTTGAATGGCGACAACCCCCAATAAATCAACACAAAATCCACCTCAATTGCAAATTGTGTTGCATTCTCGTGATTCCATGAGCCTCAGCAAGTTGCGAGATCGATATGGGATTGCCGATATTGAAATAAATATTGCCGAACTTCTCGTTGAGAATGTGACGAACTTTCAGCAGACCCTATATGGAGCATAAATTATAATAGCGGAACAATAAATATCAATAAATGATGAGTTTTATGGGGTGAAATATCAATATTGTTCTGTCTAATGATCGATATGACATCTCATTTATCCTGTATAAATTGCAAGCAAATCATCTCAACCATGACCATGTGCGGTCATGCGGAACGAAATTAAGAATCAAATCGATGAAATAAATGAATAGAAACTGTAACCAATGACCAATGATGAGTTGAGATCAATAATTAACAATCAACACCAACACTAGTTGATTCTTTAGGTTTCGGCACGCCAAGTAATTCCCAAGCGTATAATTTCTCCTCAAGCACTCTATCATAGCTAATACTGATCGGAACAACTGTGACATCACTATAATGGGATAGCCATAACTCCAAAACAATGCCAAGCATGCCTGGTGAGAAATAGAAAATATAAACAATGACACGCTCATCCAAATAATTATCCAACCGATTTTTGGAAATAATGATTTGTTAGTGCGACTGCGAGTGCCTTCGATAAAGAATTCGAGCGGTTCTTGAGCCAATTTAACGAGCGCTTTGATATAATTGGAGAAAACCGCCCAATACAAATCATCATTGGCAAAGCTGCGCCTGATGAAAAATGCTCCACAACTTCGCAACAGTTCTCCAACAAGCTTCATATTCATGAAATCTGTGAAATGACACATGGAAACATGAGAGAGAGACTTTCACACATTCATTACCAATAGCAGCAGCAATCACTGGCATAGGCAAATTGAAATGAAACATCACATATGAAATGAGTAGGAAGTCTGCATAACTCCTGTGGGTTGGCAGAAGAACGACATGAGAGTTGGTGAATGAACTTCTTAGCTGAAATTATTTCACCATAAAACATTGTTTTAATTGTTAATATCTGTCAAAAACTTTTTCCATTTGCTCAGCATTGACAAACAAGTGTTGATAAATCTGTTTAATTATTTTCGATAAAGTGTACCCCATGAACCTGATGGAGTTCATACCAATATTGTGGCTCATACCATCTAATATTGAACAAGCTTCCTTAGACAAATCCGTTTCTGATTTACCGGATTTATCAGCAATCTAAATTTGTATGGAATTATGTAATCACAGCTTGATTCATTACCAATTTTAAATCATATTTAAAATTTATCGATTCCAATATGCTATGTTTTAACATTTGCTTTGATTTATAGTTATTAAAAAACGAAATTTTTGATTCATAATCTTTCAAAATCCAACACAAATCACTACCTTCCCTGCGACCATTCATAATGTCAATCATTGTAACTTTTATATATTATTGAAAAATGAAAGTAAAATTGGATAACATAAAAATATTATGAAACTATAAAAAACGATATTAAAATGAAAAAATTTTAAGTTGAAATTAATTATTAATGGAGCAAGGGAATATTTAAACAAATACTGTGTATGTTGAAATAATTTAACTCTAATTAAAAAATATTTAAAAGCCATATTACGTAATAAAATATAATATATATACAAAGATCATAGTTATTTATATTTCTCTGCATTAGATGGTACAGCATTCGGGGTCCTTATTATTACACTTATTGTAAAATATCGGTTTTAAGGTACAAATATACCTAATTAAAAAAATAAAAATGTTATTAAAAATCAAACACAATACACAAATATACACTATCATGCAACTTCATTACATAATAATTTTTATGGGGTATACTACCTGTTATCGAACACATTGTTATACTTTGTTTCCTGAAATATTTAATAAATTATATATATGTAGAAATTTCCTGTAAATTTGTTTTCCTTTTCACTGGAATTTTCATTGTATCTCTACAATATTTTGCTTGCTTATAATTTGTTTTTGTTCCTGCTTTCAGCTTCAGTATACAAATTATCTGACAGCAAAGAATCGCTCAGATACATGACCAAACCATCAGAAAACCACACATTTAGAAACAAGGACAGTCAAGCTAGATAAATTAAATTCTATACCTTCATCCTGATTTATAAAATGTTTGAATAGACATTGTAAATAAACAAGTTTAATGTTGATATGTATAATGTATATTGTTTTTAAATGTATAATTATCTACAACAGAATGTTAAAAGTAAACAATAATATCTTGAACTTCTATATTCAAGTAAAATATAGAAACATATTTATCAATCTGCTAAAGGAGCAGGACGAATACCTTTGGCTGATAGAGAGAACGGGGTTGGGGTTTCATTCATGAGTGATAATTAAGGTGCTGAAGACTCACTGAGTGAACGCTATCAATAACCTATAAATTTATTCATAACTTATCAACAATTTATTATTAGAAACAGTTAGGGCTAAATCTACATTAACTCAAATTATGTCCCAAAACAATTGTCAGATCCCAATACAGAAAATGTAGTTCAATTGATTATGCATTATCTCTTCAATTAGAAAACTAGCAGGAAGACCTTACCAACACCCCATGGAAATATAAATGGAAGAATATATAATAAACAAGGAAAATACAACACAGACAATTAACCAACAAGAAGTCAGAAAACTACCAATGAAAATAATCGAATCAGACGAAGAAATATTGTCAACGCAATCAGAGATATCAGCAAAGAGACCGATTACAATGCAATCAACACTTATTCGTTCAAGCTTAAGCTCAATACTTCAAATAACGAACCATTCACTTTATACAATGTGGATTTGGACACCAACGAATACCCCTCATATTCTATACCAAAATTTTAGAATGGTCATTGCCCCGAATTTCTAAGAAAACTTCAATTATCTTGTAAAATTCTTAAACACTTTTTCGAAGGACCAAATGATTGATACATGATTTATAGTTGTTGGAAAAGCACCTCTAACGCCCCAAGCACATCTTATCATATGCCCTCTGACGCCCGAAGCACATCTTACCATAATCCCTCCAGTCCTCCAGGCACATTTAATATAAAAGCCACAAATGCCAACGAAAGGATTGTGCTCGATCAGGATGGTAATTGGGATGGAACGGTTTATCGTGGGGATGAGCCCGAGAAAATTGGCTGAAGAGAACCCCAAGAGGTAGTCAAAACGAACCAATGATCCCGACAGATCTGATAGAACAGAATTCCCAATGGTGGGGAATGCACAAACGTGTGGATCTGGACGAACAATATGATCTTGGATTCTCATAAACATTTACATTTGATTTTTACATTTGATTCGTGTCTCTAATCCGTATCTTATATTATGTAATTCCCAAGCCCTTCCTTTTAAATGTATACTGTATATATTTGTATAATGTATTTGTCACAAAATATATTTTAATGACAATTATTATAAAGGAAATTGTAACGATAATAAACTTTAAAATAAATCGGACAACAAAAATAATAAATAGCCCCCCCAAAATAACAATAATAGAAAAAATAAATTTAATTATATAGAATTTTAGAAATGTGTTTAAGTGAGCTGATAATATATAGAAATTTCAAAATTAATTCGTTGGAATTTCTAAAAGTCTAAAATTAAAAGAATTTATTTAATAGAAATAATAAAATATTGTTGGGGTTGATAAGTTTATTATTTTATTACTGGTCTCGAAATTTTTCCCAACTTATGAGCTTATTTTAAACACCTGACTCCAAAGGTGCTGTGTAACTATGCTTTGAAAACTGTGATGT
>JBBMOY011100329.1:0-32937 GCA_037951405.1 Platydemus manokwari
GGGTAATGCCATTACCCCAGTTGCTAATATAGCCATAAAGCGTTAAGTAAAAATGAAGTTACTATGCCGTAGCTCACTTCCGTATATCCGCTCATATTATAATAAGCAAACATATGGAAGTAGGGTCCTGAGACCCTAATAATCCCAATTGAAGGTATTCCTTACCTTCCCTATTAATACTGAAACCAATACCAATAGGGAAAGCAAATGCGCGCCAGGAAAAGTTACGCGCACTCACCCACTCACCAGAGAAGTTTCCAAGCCGCGGAGCAGAGATCCTTCTTTATGGACACTCGTAAGAATTCATAAAGAAGGAGGGAAGTGGCAGTCTTCCCAACCTTGTTATAAGGAGGATTTAGAACATATGGGCAACCAAAAAACCAATGACAAACTCGATGGTCGACGAGCTTCTTTAAAAGCACTCAGTAAATGCGCTTAAAGAAACCAAGATAGTAATGTTACATAATATCTTGGACCTGTGTAAGCAATCACAGAAAGATTTGATATGAGCAATGCAATTCGAACAAGATGACTGACAAGCTAGAGGGTCATTTCGTTACATAATATATATTATCTCCATTAAATAATAAATAGATATTATTAGAGTGTATAACTAACATAAATTTAGAGGTCAGTATAATGAACGTAATTACTCAGGATCAAATTGATAAGATTCGTAACACAATCACTGCCAACTTAAGGGAAAAGTTTTCGTTGGATCAAGTCGTTGTATACGAAGTTCCTGAAGAATGGTTGTACAAAGGAAACACTTTCGAGTCCAAAGTCTATGCTTTGGAATTTATCATCAACTGTAATACTCGCTATACTGTGTTCTTTGGAACTCGAAATGGTCAGATCAGATTGACCCGCGCTAAGGAAGGTATTGTCAAATATCTGGCCGGTCAAGTTCGTCCACATGACTTCGGTCTGTTGGCGACAGGGGATTACTTCCGTCGTGATGACATGGTAGGTAAATTCCTGGAGTATGTGATCAATCAGAAAGTTAATTTCGATATTGAGAACTTACTCGGAAATCTGTACGAAAAAGCTCCACGTACTGCGGACTACACATATTCGTATTATGTCACTCGTCGGCATAAAGCGACTATGCTGTATGACTGCGAACTGGAAATTCTGGTTCGTGGTGAAAGGGCTAGTAAATTTGAGAAGTATGAAGGGATCATTGTAAATGGTCACTTAACAACATTGAAACACGAAGGGACAGAAGTTCCTTTGAAATCTATTTTCTAACGATAGATCAAATCGTATTGAATTCACCCTATAACAAAAGAGAGATTTTATCATGGCTAAGAAACCACGTGCGATCAAAGTAAAGGCTAACCCAAACAAACCAGCAAAACGTCCAATCGTCAACATTCAGTATTTCCGCGTTTATAACGAGGTACTGAAGTTTGAGGAAGTTCTGGACATTGATCTGGATATCATTGCAAGCGGGGTCATTGAAGTAATGACTGAAGCGGCATTGGATAACAAACTGGGTGATGAGCCGACTGAGGGACAGATCGAAACGTTGGTAGCACAGATTGTAGATAAATTGGTGAAGGAAAATCCACCGAATGATGGTCTATTCAATCTGTCTGGGAAATCAACTATTTGGGACTGTGCGTTACCTGCTTAACCAATTTAAACTCCTGGGCATTGCTTGGGGGTTTGGGGGACAAATGAAAAAGTCAGTAAAAGAAGAATATCAAGAACTTCACCGCTATTTGGTTCAGTGCATTAAGAATGCTTCGTTTTCCTTTAACTGTAAACCTTATGAAGGGTTTAAGTTTGGTGAACAATTAACATTCACCGTTCATCCATTAGAAACCAAGCGTTATGTTCTCACGGTCTATCATTCTGGGAGGGATGAGGATCATTATGAGACTTTGGTTATGGAAGAAGTCACTCAAGCCGGTATTGGGCGTAAAGAAGTGTTCAGACTTCATCCCCTAAGCAAGGGTGAAGAATTTGCTTTCACTATGCCTTTCTATTCACGTACCTTACGGGGCAGCCCAGAAGGTTGTGCTTCAATCATTCTTCGTCTTGGAGGTATCAGTGATGGCAATTTCTAAAGAAGCTATAGGACGCATCAGAGACGCTGCTGAAGCTGTTTGTCGTATCAAGGTGAGTGTTATTACGGATACTAAGCTTGGAACGCCTAGTGGTCGTTCTGTGGCTCGTGCTATCAGTGAATTAACTAACAAGATGCCTGAGTTTAAAACAATCCGTATTAACCGTGATGACGCATCTATTATTTTCTATGATTTGATTTGGGTAGTAAGGGGTGAGGATAATCATTTCTCTCCTTCACTTATCTTTATCGATCCAGCCAATAAGTCGGATGGCGCTATCTTACGTATATGGGTTGACTCCCGTCATACAGCACACATCACCACTAACTCTGGGTTTAAAGGCGTTATTAATTTCGTTACACCAGGTGATCTGGTTGAATGGATTGTTGAGTATCTTGACGAGATTAATTAATTTCTTACCCTTGTTCTTATTAATTGTTTAGGGGTAGGGGTTTAAAATCCGGAAGGATAATTACTATAAATTAAGTATTACGAAGTAATCATCATACAGAGGTAGTTATGAACATGTCTTTTATCATCCTTAGTGTTCTTGTAGTTCTTATTGGTCTTTGCATTAGCAAAGTCATTACCTATAAAGCTAAGATGAGAGAAACAGAAGTAATTAATTCAATCAAGAAAAAGATTGAAGAGTTTATTATGGCTGGTGATAATCTGGGGTTATTGAAAGATACCACAGTGAATTATCAAGATGCGATTAAGGAAATTGCTGAAAGAGAAGCTAAAGGACACAAAGTACGGTTGGGATTTATGGATCGTGGTTGTTTCATGGAAGTAATAATGACTTCTCCACATGTCGTTAGTTCTTTCTATTACGTTCCATTTTATATCCCTTCTTTGAAAGCAGAGAAAACACCTGATCCTAAATCTAATCATCGCAGTGACTTAAATGAACATGTTCGCCATGTTCACGAGTTTGTGGTTATGATGGCAGCGCATCGTCAATTGCTTAACAGTGCAAGCCTGACTCGTGCTGATCTGGATGGTATAGTTACTGAAGTCACAAAGATCTACGGTGATGTTGTAGATATCTGTGTGTTTAACTTCGGTGCAGCTCGTGGTAAAATCCGTATTACAGATCGAGATAACATCGATCATAAAGTAGAACAACTTCTCCCTTGCTTAAACTAAGGATCTAGTAATGTCTATACTTGAAATGCTGTATGTGGGTGCGCTAGCAGCTATGATCGTTATCATCTTCAAGGTGATACAAAATCGTCGTAATGCGCGTAAGCGTGGTGAAATGGCTAAAGAAGAAATCACCGCTGCGCGTAAGTATATCGTTGAGGACCTTAACCGTTGTATTCAACACGGTGAGGTGATTGGGACCTCAGAAATCAAAGCCATTATCAAGTCGGTTAAGAAGTACCATCC
This sequence comes from Platydemus manokwari, assembly GCA_037951405.1. NCBI lineage: Eukaryota > Metazoa > Platyhelminthes > Tricladida > Geoplanidae > Platydemus > Platydemus manokwari. The sequence continues at coordinate 3,468 of JBBMOY011100329.1, forward strand.
AGATGTTGAAATCGATTTTGATTTGACCATGGGGCAGTTTGAAATAGAGCTGGTCTGTTTTAAAGAGAAACGTACTATCAGTGGGTTCTCTTGTGTCCCAAAGTACGAACTGGAAAACAACCTGATTTATCGTATTAATTAATACTCTGAATTAAAACGCCATTGTCCATCTTGGGCAATATGGTATATAACCGCTTATAAAAAGGTAAATAAACAAATGGCTATTATCGACATCCGTGCAATTAAGACCGCTATCTATACTCGTTCCGCTTTGCGTAAACTCATCGACAATACTGATGTTATTAACGCCATCCTGGTAGACGGGTTTGGTGAGGGTGTTAAAAGCATCGATATCGTTCGTGAGGGTAGTATTCGTATTGGGCTGTTCAAAGGCGAAAACCAACTGGTGATTAAAGTTATTGATTATTCAGTTTCCCCTGCGGTCATCCAACTGGCTGTTAAAGCTGGCAGTCTAGCGAAGATTATCAACAAACGCGTTCTTAATGATCTGAATGTTTGGCACCACCGCGAACACCATAAAGATCTAGAGAAAGCTGATGAGCTTATTGATCAAGATATCTGCTCTATTAACATCCGTACCGATATCGATGGTATTGGCTGGAATGATCGTCTGTTCAACAATACCAAGGTCATAATGGTTGGAAGAAATACCAAACTACTGAACGATTTGGTTATTATTGAAGCTCAGGTTATTCGTAGCCTGTTTAACAAAGCAACGGTAACTGTCAGTGTCCAGCCGATGACCCGAACCACAGAGATGTTTACAACCCGTTCTGTGATGGAAAAGGTTCAAGCTGTTGCCCCTGGTATAATCAAACAGTTCAGTTCTCATTATCGTCATGAGCCTGTAAACCTGTATACCCAGGACATCATTAACAATTATTTCAAGCAAATCAAATAACAAAATAGGGAATGGGGTTCACGCCTCATTCCTTACTTTTGTATAAGTTTGAATTTTGTGAATAGGAGGGTATCATGTTTGATGCTAAAGTGGTAAGCTTAACTGTTTTGCTAATGTGTTTCGCATTACTGATAGTTGCTGTTTGGGTTGGGGGATTGCTACTTCGCGAAGCTGAGGGTATTAAAGATGCCGTCAATAAAGTGGGTGGGGCGTTTGATACAGTTACCCTGGAAATTGAAAGTAAGCTTAAGGCCAATAACGTAATAGCTTATGCTGACTTATTGATGATAGTGACTAAGGTAGGGAAGATGATACCTGGCGTTGACATCAAGTTGGATACGGACTTCAAGTTAAAACGAGTCACCATACGTATTCAGAAGGATAACGTCAAAATGTCATACACTATTCTGGCCACTCTGGTGGAATATACTTATAAAACCCCAGTAGCTGTTCAGGAGTAATTATGCCATTATTTACGGCTTTTGTTTTAGGTATTGCATTGGTTATAATTTTCAATCAGCGTAAACATAACCAGGTTTATAAAGTTGATTGGATGAAGATAACCGAGGTTAAAGAAATAGTAGCGCTGCGATTGAAAGATCACTTTGTTTCTAACCCAGTTATCGAATTACCCGATCTTAAACAGATCTGCCAGATATACAGTCTCGAACATAATGTTTCTATCTTTGTTTCAAAGAAACGAGATCATTATGATATTGTATTCAAACGTGGTAGAGCACGTGATAAGTTCAGTATTTCTAAATCAGTCGTACTGGAAGTCTATCGAAGACATGAGCTTTTAAATTAATCCAACAGGGTGAGAATGTATTATATGTAGTCATGCATTCTCACCTTACTCATTTCTCCCCTTGGGGTAGGAGTGAGGGTACATGATTTTCTCTTCTTTTGTCTTACTTTAAGGGGATAGAGGGGCAGATTTCATTCTCTTCTTCTTCTCTTACCCTTTTAAGGGTAAATATAATATATTATATATTTATTATATTAGAGTAAGTATTACAAAAGAAAAGAAAGAAGATCAAAGAAAAGATTTATTTGAAAATTTCCCAAAATTGAATTGAGGTCATATGTTATTCATCACTGACATATATGGGGAGTATCATACCAAGGAAGACAGAGATCGCATTGAAGAACTTATTCGTAAACGTAATAAGGAAATCAAATATGATTATATCTTATCTGAGGAGATAGGTTCCAATATCGCTTTAACAAAACGTGATATGGAACTTGGTATCAAAAATCGTATTTGGGGTATATCTTCAAGAACTTACAAGCTTGGAATAGAATTAGGAATTCCTGTTATCGGAATTGACGATTGGGATGATAGGATTTATAAAGGGACAACGTTAGCACAACAATTTGCTGAACGTGAAAAGAGAATGGTGGAAGTGATCTCCGAATACAGTTGGAAAGGTAACTGTGCTGTTATTGTCGGTGATACACATCTTCGTTCTATTGAAACAAAAGAATTGGGTAGGAAGTCACCCCTTCATGATTCTTTCTCGAACCATCAAGGATTTACTATAATCCGCTCCCCACTTTCTGAAATTAAATAAATTACTCAGTTATCCGAAAGGGTAGCTGAGTAAGAGTTATGTGAGTGTCAATATTTACTCAGTTTTGCATATGTAGAAGATCACTCAAACTAAATAAGAGGTTATTATGCGTAAATTAGAATCAGCAGTAGATGTAATCTTTGAACTTGTAATTAAGCAGATTGCTAAAGTAATTATAGATCGTTTAATGTTTGATGAAGTTCAACCATATGAGTTTCAAACAGCTATCGGTCCCATGGTTTATTATCCTTATGTCGCTACGTATACTTCAGCACGTGTTACTTACAATGACATACTTATATATTCTACTGGGCGTCGTTATTTAGAAGCCGAAGGTGATATTAAAATCAGGCAAGAGTTAACACATGAACATACTGTTAAAACTATTCGTGCGGTTATCAAAGATATTCCTGCGTTATACGGTCCAGAAAAGGTAAGCATCGATCTTCAAGATCTGGTCAATCTCATTTCTTTGGTTAAAGCATTGGCACCTGGTGAAATTCCTGAGTACGTCAAAAGAATTGAGAAAGATATTACCAAAGGGATAGAAACCAAAATGGATTACATCATAGGTGGTGAGAAAGACGCCATAGCTATGATTGGTAATATTAAACGGTTGGAAGCATTGTTAAACAAATAACCTGAGGCGTTCAACATGAATGTATTATCCTATTGTAGTATCTGTGATCAGTCTTTAAATCGTTTTGATATGGCTAACGATATGTTCAAGTGGTCTCAGGCTATGTCTCAAAGAAGTTTAAAGAAACGTAACTTCCGTCAACTGAAAAAGTTCCTTCAGAAAAAAGGTTGGGTTTATAAACGCAGATATCCATTCAAAGGTAAAGGTCGAACTACTGTTACATTACTGTCCATTGTTAGACAGAATTCAATAACTGAATTCAATAAAACCCATAAGCTGGGTAAGACCGTATGTTATTTCCCTGCAAAAGCCAAACCGTTTAACGATAGGAAAGAGGTTTACGGAGATAAAGAAGTCTTTGGTGGGAAACTCGTTTCCTTAGTTCGCGAGCTTACTTCGCAAGAGAATCCAAAGAACGCTGAATTCCTTTTAGGTCAGAGACGCGCTTTTGCCCGTGTTACGACAGAGGAGATCATTAAATCACTTATCGAAGAACGTGCTGGTGTTAAATTGAAATTCAGTTCTGATTGCGAAGCACTTAGTCCTGAAGTACATTCAGCCATGTTAACAATAGTCCAAACATGGATCGAAAGTTCAGATGAAGTTCAATCTTTATTAAGTTCGCTTGATAAAGAGTTTGGACTTAAACTAGATTTGGAGAAGAAAGAATGAAACTCGGTGAAATATTAAAATCCCAATATGGATTTGATAAGCAGGAAACTGTCGATCGTTTCTTAGACATTTATGAGTACAGTCCAGTTATCTTTGATCATATTCTTAATGATCAATATCGCTATTTGCTAACTTGCCATATCAAGGATATTAGTGAATTCTTAGAACTTCCATTTGAAACAGTCGCCCAATGGACGAAGGAAGAGATTGGGAATGAATTATATCATTTAGCTCCTATGGGAAGGCCGTATGTTATTGCTCCCATGCCAATGGCAAAAATTGATGTTGAAGGATTATTGCATAGCGTGGAAATTAAAACGAAAGAACGGCAAGGTGGAATCCCAACTGAATTAGTTAAAGAAGCCACAGAAGAACAGAAGCAAGCTCTTTGCGATGCTTGTGAGAAAAGGTTCAAGGAAGGACTTAGTATTCCTCTGGCAGGTAAGGTAGAAGTTAAAGATATTAGCGGGTTTGGTGAACTTCGTCCTCTTTCAGAAGCTTTGAGTGACTGGAATCCTGATTTCTTAGGCAATGCAGTAGACGACGTAGAACGGATACGTATGACGGTCATGACCGAAGCATTAGATGTTAACCTGGAAGGAATCTATCAGATTTCAGATCCAGGCATTCCTCAATATAAAGACGATAACGTATCCAAAATAGAATCTCAGTGTTGTTATGAGATTATCGATCCGATCTACAGCTATCTTCGTGACCATCCGATAAGTCAAGGTATCGTAGGTATTAAGGTTCCTCAATTGGGTACTGTTCAGGAGAATGAATTTTATTCAAGCCTGATCCAGCTTAACAATTTAGTAGGATGTGATATTCAGTCTGTTATCGTACCGGATTCTAGAACGTTACCTGATCACGATGCTTCTTTAGAGCGTCGAGTTGGTCGTGACCGTTTAGACGGTATCCGTTATAACCGTGTTTATTTTGCACTGTACAACAGAGAACAATGCGAGAAAGTTAAACTTGCTCACGACATTTTCTTTGATGTGACTGAAGAACAATTGACTGGGCGTTATGTAGTTTCTGGGATTGATACTCGTTCTAACTAAAGGTAGAGTAACAAATGAATTTTAATGATAATTTTCTCAAGGAAGTGATTGATGGACAACGCCGACGTAATAGCCAGATAGTCGGCAATTTTACTCAAGAACTGAAACCATTAGAAAAACCTCCAGTTCTGGTTCAATTACCACTCAAGTTGGTAGAAATTGTTCTAGACGATATTTCTCGTGGTCACGACCATACTGATGAAAGTCTTGAACTAAAGCGCTTAGTTAAAGCATTCAAAGAAACATTATAACTTTAATAAGGATTTAAAATGACAACCTTTACACTTCAAGGTGTACACGATGCAACACGAGTTATCACAGAAGAGGTTAGAACCAACCTTAAAGGTAATAACCGCACCGTTCATCTTAACCAAGGTGATGATTTAGATACAACTATTACCTTTAGTGATCTTATCGGTAATAAATCAGGTCCTGTTACCCGTGTGACAGTTTATGTCAATGAGAGTGAACTTTTCTCTAGTCAGGTGTCCACCAAAGACGTGGATAGTCAGATGGGTAACTTCCATGATGAACTCTATCGTGCTTACGGGGCAAAACTATTCCAATACAAAGTTGCCCAAATTAGGGATAAGATCCTTGAACTTCTTTCTAAGAGAGATAATGGTCGAATTGATATCGGCTGGGACCACTGGGTTAAAACAGAAATTTCCCGTAGAGGGATTTATCTCAGCTATGGGGATTCAGAAGGGACTTTAATGTCAACACCTGTTGATGATGTTGATATGTCTCTTCGTTATCTGATCTCTTCGCTCAATCATCGTTCAGTGGGGATTCCAGTTTTGGTTGATAGTAACAGCCAACTTACTGTTGACCTCCATGGCTTTCGTTGGAACAAATAAATGCAAACCAAACAGTATTACCAAGATCAACTTTGTAAAATTACAGGTGATTCGCTAAAGAACCTGGTTAAACAAAATACACCAGAGTTCCAAACTGAACATCGATATCGTGACGTCCAATCCGGTCCAGACGGATGTACTGTCGTTCGTTTTGAACGTCAAGGTCCATTAGAAATCGTAACCATTCCTTTCTACGGAAAGGAAGTCAAATTACGCTTTAAGTTTCATCATGAGCGTGGTAGTGTTCCTCAAGACGTACTTGATCGTTTTGAAGAAAACATTGACCTGAATATTAAGAAGATCGCCATTATGTTCGATCATGTCATCAACGAAGTTTATGAACAGGAGAAGTTAAAAGGATGATGTACTTTAAAGAAGTTGAATTTATCGCGCTAGATAAAAACGATCTTGATGAAGTTGAACAGACTGGTAAGAATTTGGATTACATCATTTTCTGTAGTTCTGATCTTGGTACTCAAGGTATCTACGAAGATGATAAGCAATTTGCCAAAGTTCTTTGTGACTTCTTACGGATTGATGAAGACGGGGACTTTGAAGGAGAAGAAGCTGAATTCAATTACTTTACTCTGACCAAAGAAGAACTCAGCGATCTGATTCGCAAAGTAAACGATACTAAGCTCTCAGATCTTGAGCTTCGTAAGTTTTACACCGATGAACTCAATCGTATTATGAATGAGTTCGATTGGGAATCTGATATCTTAGCCGTCTCGGTAGGTGAATAATGGGTCATCCTTCAGATGTAGTTATAGAACGCAAACTTTTAGAAGAGATGAGGGATGTTATCGCAGACCTCTATCCATCTCATCCGTCTCTTGCTAAAGCCCAACGAGTATTAGATCGTACCATTGCCGATATTTACCGTGAACAAATTGCAACCTCGGATAATATCTTGACAGGGTGGACTAGTTCCCCTCAGGAAGATACAGAAATTATTGAACAAACCCCTCATGAAAGGTTCCATGGTGTTATCCGGGCTAAGGCCCAACGATCTGATAAAGGTCTCCATGGTTTGGCTGATTTCTATGAGATCTCTCTTGGTGAGCTGAATTCACTCCTAGCTGAGAAAGAACCACATAAAGGGTCTCCATTTACTTTACGTAGTTTGCGTCGGTACTTCAATAGCTCTGTAGGACATTGGGAGGAAGTCCATGCCATCTGCTTCGGAACACGCCCTAACGGTAGTTGATTCAAGTAACATCGACGAATGGTTATACCGTATTACTGGAAGTACACATCGTGGTCCATTATGGCGTACGTGGACAAGGATAAAATGGTGGGTACGGGGATTGAAAGAGAAACTGATTCCTGAAGGGGAGATTAAGTTTCTTTTACTCGATCTTCAACAGATGTGTATCGGACATCGTAAACGTAGACCAATACGTTTACGGTTTATAGATAAAGATGGTTCCCTTAAAAGTGGTTGGTTCGTTGTGTCAAATAAATACGGATACTTCTATATTAAGGAAGCTTGGTTCAAATCAGTAAGACCCGCAAAGTTAACCAAAGGTCCAATGACGTTTAAAAAGGCCAACCGGTTACATCGTCATATCACCTTAAAGGGATTTGTCAATACCTGGCTAATCCCATACGAGAAAACAATTTAAAGGAAACATAATGGAATTTGAAACTGGTAAAGAAATCCTGAAGTCTGCTATCGTATACGGTTTGTCCGAAGTATTTCCGTCAAACAAAGAAGTTCTGCCTGAGTTTAAACTTCCTACTGCGTGTGGACTATTGCGTTTCAAAACCCGTCCGACTTCCCCTGATCACGTGACCGTCATTTATTTGGACGATCGTCGTCTGTATAAGGTCATGACTGATTGTTGTCAGTCTCGTGAGCCGGTGGCGTTTAACCGTTCGGTAAAAGAGAAACTGGCGCGTGATTCCTTTGATTCACAATGCCGTAAATTACTGAGCTAAGCTAGACCCTCTACCTCCATAAGGAGGTAGAGGAGTTTATTAATTTGTATTATTTTTCAAATAGACATTATTTAAGTGTAATGACAAACATTAATTTAGAAGGATTTATCCATGACCATTATCAACAGAACTTTATTCGAAACATTAGCTGATAAAGTTATTGATCAATTTGTATTAGATCGCGAAGAGATCGATCAAGTAGCCACGATTGATACCCCAGAAGGATTCCCGGTTATTCAAGTTAGCTTTAATTATAACCCATCAACCAAGCTACGTAGGACAGCGGTAACATTCAATGGCCATGTTATCCTGACGACCCAAGATCGAATGGATCAAAAGCTTCGCCGTGATCCAGATGAAAGACAATGTATACTTTCTGAATTAGAAACTGGCTTCTTTGAGATTATCTCCACCAATATCGATTGGAAAGAAAATCTTGGGAATATGTTCTATGGACATACCTCTGTTTGGAACATTGTTCACCCAATCGGCATGGAGGTCAACATCCACAATGAAGACGATAGTCGTCGCATGTTGATCACTTACAAAGGTAAATCGCTCTATGCATTAGAGGAAGCCATTGGAGTTGATTTCGGAATTGGAGTAGATGTATTAACTCCTCATTTCCGACTTAAAGAAATAGTAACCAGGGTGTTGAAACACATTGTTGGTTCCAGCGAATATGAATTTGAATTTAACGTTTAATAAGGATAAGTAATGATCGTTTCTAAAGGTAACATGACCACACTGTGTAACAAACTCACTATCGGCATGATCAACTCTGGTATTGAATCAGGTTGGTTGGGTGATTATAAAGCTGAGGTTTTCATTAATGACGACCCTGTAGCTTTTGATATCTCCCCTCGCAATGTCGATACGGTGGGCGTTGAACTGACCATTTCCTATAAACGTAAAACAATCGGAATTGTAAAGGTCAAAGATTTAATTATGTTTTCACGGGCTTGTAAAGCCGATGAAGTTCAAACCTGGACTGCACAAACTCAAGAATATTTACGCCTTCAGTTAGGCAAGTTCTTTGCAGAGAAATACGTTACCGATAATGGGAATGTTCACGCATTCCTTAAAGACGCTGCCACAAAGAACACCGGTGGTCAGGTGATTATTTCAGGTATCACTTTTAAAGCTTTGGTCAGTGGCAATACAGCCTGGTTCGTAGTCAAATCGGGCCGGGTTGAATTACTGCACATTGAGCGCTCTAACTTCTTAGGTATGACAACCAAACAAGGATGGCAAGCTATGAACATTTCTAATATAACTGCAGAGTTTCGCCGTTCACTGTTGGCATTGATCGAGAAGAATGATAACTTCAAATTCGGTCTGGTGATGTAATGGCGGTCCCCAAGAAGCATATACCCAGGGTCACTAAGTTTATAGAGATCGTATTGGGTAAAGTGGTGACTGGGGAAATAGAACGTTGCTTTTATCGAAAAGGAGCTTTGGATGGACACTACACCATCGCTCTCTATAGCAACGGTTTACTTCCATTGTACAATGATGACCGTATAGAAATTTGCGGTGACATCAATGGTAAGAAAATAGAAACACATATCTTAACCGGTGAAGAGATTAATGCTAGATCCCTTGATCCCAAATTGGTTAAATCGCTTACAGAAGCTTTTGCTAAACTGCGTATAAAGGAAACAAAATGACCGTCCATTACACCTTATCAGGTTTAGAAGTTATTGCTCAACAATTTCCTAAGATGATTGAAGAAGTTGTTCAGTTTGCCCGCTCTCGTGGTAACAGTATTCCAGAGTGTGGAATTTATCATGCTCATTTGGATTCAGGACATGGAACCGAAATCTTTCCATGGATCGTACAGAACAATGCACCTGGCATTAAACCGGCTTGTACTATCACTCTGAATACAGAAGGGAGCGGTTGGAACATCACGTTAGATGCTGAAGACTTTAACGATGACTTCGTGATCCCAGAAGGATTTGCAAGAAATGCTTCGAACGGATTACAATTACATCTTGCCCAGTCAATGGCACGTCGTTGGTATAATCGTGAAATGGAAGAAAAGGTCATTCGTTTGTGTGATGAGTCAGAATTCACAGACGCATTTGAACTTATTTGGGAAGGGATCTCTGGCGGGTATGATGATTATGGTTATACTGTCATTGTTCACGATAATAAAGGTAAGATGGTTCTGAAAGATGTTCATTACGCCATGAACAGTGATCTTGAAAAGAACCGTGATACTTTCTATCGTTATCTCGCTTATGCGGTAGAGTTATCACTCATTGCCGATTATAACAAATTACTGACTGATAAGTGGTCATCCCCTCTTCTGTTTAACTAAGGAGTTTAGCATGATTCCTAAATACACAATTGGTCAAGTTGATCAACTTAGATCAAAAATCAAAGAAATGATTCAAGCTGTAACATACCGCTTGATGAGTCATAAAAATGACTGGCGCTCTACCAGAGATGTGATGATCTGGGATATCGATGGAACCAAGTTCGAATTTCTTATCCGTTCTACAGGAATGGAACATCTCCTGGATACAACACCGCCACTGAAAAGTAATATCTTATCAGCTACACTCTTCATTTCCCCGATGCCCTTTTCTTTCAGTATTCAATATGAAGATCTTCATAAAGATATGGACGAAGTTCTCACTCCAACTATTTTGGAAACACTGACCGATAAATTCATAAATGTACTGAAACAGTCGATGGCAAACCGTTGGTTGTCTGATCATGGTTACATTACCGAATTAACCAAGATGATCAATGAGAATCGTTTCGATGATATCTCAGGGCACCTGGGTATCGAACTGAAAACAGGTTGGGATGAGGAAGGATTTTCCGTTATCCTTCATGACGATCAGTCAAATACGATCTATTACGACGTTGTACATATTAAAGGGCATTATCTCGCCAAGTTCTATAATGAACGTTGTGTCTCTTCCGCAGTATATGCTTTAATTTATGCTGCTCAGCATCAGCTTGCTTTTACTGAAGAATTAACCGAAACCCTTATCAAGGAAAGAAAATAAATGCAACTCGAAAACTCTAAAATTGTGCGCGCTGTAGAACGTCATGCCTTTGAACTGGCTGAAGGTAAAATTGGGGAAAGCCGTTCAATATTGTTCAACGGCATTGAAATTAAATCAGAACTGTATGGATTCAATCGTACCCGTAAAGGTGTTGTTCTGAATGTCTCTATTGGTGGTGTGAAGATTGGTCGCAATATCCTCAAACTTAAACAACGTGGCTGGTCTCATGTAGTCCAAACCAATTACAACTGGATGTTGAAGCAACGTACTGCTGAAGGTCCGGAAGTTATCCCTCACTTCTAAGGAGAGAAATATGCAGCGATATCTGTTCGAGATCGACAAAGGTACTTTGGTCGTCACTGATAAGGTTGGTGGTGGGTCGTTGCGTATCATCTTCAAACCTTTACATAAACCAACTGTCAGTCCCGCTCTGGAAGCTCAGAATGATTTAGAGCTGGCACTCGCCTCAGGTAAATTACACCTGGGGCTTTTTGGGATTAATACCATTACCGAGCGTAAAGGCTTTAAGTTAGAAGGGCAAGTCGTCTTATCAAGATCACACCTTCATGACTGCGAGATCCGTAATGGTAATCTCCACATGGTCTCCTTTAAACAGAAGACTTTAATCTCTGAATCAACTTTACGATTTATGGGATCAAATAGATTTGGCGTGATAGCTTTCAAAGATTGCTACTTTAAGACCAATCCAGAACAAGGGTATTTCAAACGGAATACCTCTTACTTTAAAAATGACCTAATGGTGGGAAATTAAATGGAACGTTTTGAGCACATATTAAACACAAGTAAACGTACATTTATTCTGAAAGATAAAGATGATGGCGCCACGCTTACCTTCCGTCAGGACATGTCTGCCGATTATTACGATAACTTGGATCTTGAAGATACCGATCCATTTGTTGATTTTACTAACGATCTGATTGATGAATTAGAACGTGGTATTCTATCTCTTCACATTTATGGTGAAAATCTGCTGAGCTTTGATGACGGTAATTTCCCTCATCTGCAAGGTAATGTTGAACTCCGTAACTGCACGATTGACAATGCCAGAATCCATAACTCCGTTCTGTCCGATGTGAAAATCAGCAATGCAGGTAATGTAACTATCACTTATTCGAACATCAATAAGCTGACTCATAACTTCGCCGGTGATGTTCATATTTGTTTCTGCATTGTCAACGAAACATATAACAGCGTTATTGAAGGATTGCCACTTGGTAAGAACGAATGGCTAATGGGTAAAGCTGTTGATGGGACCATGTGGTAAATCAAATTCTCTTTAATTAAAAGGTATTTATTATGTCTATCAGAAATTTAAAAGATATGATCTTCGCTCTGAACAAAACCGAAGAGTTCTCATTCCCTCATCATCAGAAAGACGGTAAGTTTAGTCTCGAAGATACATTAACTAAACTGGAAATCGTTGAAACCCAACACTTCCCAATCAAGCCTAGTATGGCTTCTATCGGAACTAACTTCTGTCACGCTGTCCAAGAACGATATGGTAGTCACATCATCGACATGGCTAAAGAGCTGATCTATCGTCATGGTATTCCTGAAGAAACAATTTGTGATGCGATTAATATGGCTTGCGTCAATAACAACATCGTGTTAGAACCCAAGCGGGTATTTCTGAGTGGAACTCCTTCACTACCACGCGGATGTACAGGCGAAGCTAATGCTAAAAGCATAGAACATATTAAACGCTATTTTGCATCTTTCAGAAATATGAAGAATAAACTTACGACACGTATTTCTAGAAAACGCGCAATTTTAGCTTTACTTCGTTCAGCTCAATATGAGCAGGAGAAATTATTGAGTGCTATTTTATCTCCCGGAGCTATAGGTATTCTTGCTGGATCATCAACCGGTTGGAAAGATCTTGAGGCTCTCTTTAAAGGCATGCAGGACGAAGTCACTCAGAATCAGAATAAACTGATTGAGGCGACCAATGAAATGGCATCAGCCATGAAAGAAATGCATAAGGAGCCAAAGGAGAAGCCAATCCATTTCCTGGGACAGGATCATTATCAAGCTATGGTATTCGAGCCTGTATCTAGTACCATAGAAGCCCAAAACTATGTGTGGAAGATAATCGATACAGCTTATCCTGATGACAAAGCACGTAAACATGCATTCCAAACCGTGATGTCCTATATTCACCGTTTGAGCGCTGAGCATCAGAAAGCCATTATACGTTCTATGGAAATCACTGAAACTGATCCACGTCAGGTTGGTATTCAGATCACTAAGCTCTTAAAAGAGAGAATCATGGGCAACAAAGAACCTGTTGTTCCTAAAGAAACAAAGGAACCAGATATCATTATTGAGTTCCCACCGAAGTATTTAGGCCATCCATTTAACCCAACCAATACCGCATTAACTAATCCGAAAGTGGCTCTGCATATTTTCCTCAGCATGTTTCGTGAAAGTATTGCCCGCTATAGTCAAATCACCACTGACGTTAAAGCGATTTGTACATTCTTTATGTTGGCCAGTAATGAGGTTAAGCATGAGCTTCTCACCCGAGTGTATCGATTAGAGTATAAGGATTTAACACCAATCGACATAGGTCGTTCAATCATCAAAATGACAACCAGATGGTTAGAACAAAGTTATAATGCGAAAGTATCTGAACAAAGAAATTTAAGGAGCGAAGAAATGTTTAACATGAGTGAAGTTCACCCAGCCCATACCGCGACTATCATTAGTGGTGATTACCCTGGTATGGCTGATGAATTAGAGCGTATGTTTGTTAATGCTGGTATGAATGTACATCGCCAGGAAATGGCTGGTCAACCTATAAAGATTGATAAGAATATCGAATTACTGGTAGATGCCTGGCTGGCTCTGAAAGGTATCGATAAAGATTCGAACAATTATTCTGCAATACGCGCTGAGCATCTTCATAAAGCATACATTCAATATAAACCAAAACTGAGAACTGAAACCTTAGAACAGAAAGTTATCGATAGTTTCAAAATTTTCAATTCCCATGGTGGTGTATCAGGTGTCATTTCTATGGTTTATACTGTCGATACCCAAACTGCAATCATTTCCTTCCAAACTGCTAATGGTAATGCAGGTGTTGTATTGGGTCGGTTTAAACTTCACAAAGAAGGAGCCGATCAAGTGTTAGCTCTTGTTCGTGAATGCTGCGAAAATGATGTTAAGTATCTCGAACCTGTTATTCAGCGCAAGGTAGTTGAACTTGGCGGGTATTTCTGAGTGGATAGTTGTACCCTCCTACCTTAACAGGTAGGAGGGTTTACTTTATATTCATTTTCTTTTTACCAGGGTATTTATTTTCAGACAAATATTATCCACATGTATAAACTATGGAGATTAATAATGTTAGAGGATATGGCAGTATGTTCTCAACTTGTGGGGGTGATACGACAGGTAGCTTTAGATCTTGGTAAGGGTAAGATGAATACCTATTCACAAACTGGGTATTTCATGAATGACACGATACCTCAAATAAAGATATCAATTCAACGTATGGAGTTAAATGACACTAAGATTGATATTCATCATTACTTGATGCTCGGTGTCATGTTTAACGAAGGTGAATACCCCATTCATCTTTGTGATATAGTTGTAACCAGAACAGGGATATATCTATATTTCCAAAGCGTTGAAGTTACTTTAGCCGACTACCTGGCCGAACAAGTACTTCCAGCTAATCAGCAATTTATTTGGGTTAAACTCTGTGTTGCATCGAATCATGATCTCCAACTCAGACTTAATGAGCTAAGGGAGAAACGTCATGCAAATAAGAAAAATGGTAAGTGAGATTCTTGAAGATGGCGTATATCAACGAGAACCCAAACCTTACAAAAATGTCTACTTTATAAAGGTACTTAATCCTGGAGACCGAAAGAGTTTCTTCGCATCTTTCCGTTTTAAAACTTCCAAGAATGAGGTTCTCCTTTGTAGAGTAGAAATCAATCTTGAAGTACCAGGTAAGAATACTGTTATCGGTATTAGCCTGCTTAAAGTAAGAGAACGTGAGTCTCTCACCTTCTTTAGAAAAAGCCAAGCCATACTGGGTAAATCGATTATCGAAATTATAAACAGTATCGCTATTCCAACCATTGTTGAAAAGATTAACAAAGTAGAGGAACTTTATGAACAAGCTTAAATCACCTGTAAAGCAACTGGCGACCGCGGTCATCTATCAAATTACCGAAAGCCTGAAAGGTAAGCAAATCCCTAACATGTATTCGATTAACGATTCACTGGGGTTCGGTCTACGTATTACTGAAGCCGACTTGAATTATAACATCCATGTTAATGCTGCGCCTGTTCCAGATGCTGGGGAAGGGCAATTCCTTATCACCATCCTCAGTATGTTCTATACTCCAGCGGTAGTCCGTAACGGATTCCAGTTTGATGCGGTTCCAGAAGGTCGTATCATCGAAATGCAATATCCTCTTTATGCTGAGCATGAACAGGAACTGATTGATGGTATTCTTCAGATCATCCAAGATGACTCTGAGAACATTCTGTGTCAATTACTTGATTAAGCCCTAGAACGCTCTAGGTTAACTTTTATTAAGTAATACTGACATATCCATTATGTAGCAAAGTAAAGCTCTTAGAAATCATTCTGCGGGCATAATCCCAATAGTAAAGGAAACTGTAATGAAAGATTTTAACTTGTATCACTTTGGTGGCACTGGCATTAATATCCTGAACCGTTACCTGGTAGATGGTCGTGGTTCTAAGTTTATCGATCAGGTTGTGGCGCTGGATACTTCTGACGCTAACCCAGTAACTGACGGTCTTTATCCGCTGGAACGTATTGAAGGTGTAGAAGGGTCCGGTGGTAACCGCCGTGCTCATGCCGATAAATACGCTGACTTTGTGAAACAAGTTTTCGCTAAGTATAAGCCGAACAAGATCAACATCCTGGTTTATTCACTGTCAGGTGGTTCCGGTGCATCCATGGGTCCTTACGCTCTGCGTTATCTGTTGCAGAAAAAGATCCCTACTCTGGTTATCTGTATTGGTGACAAATCTACCTTCAACGAAGAGAAGAACACGGTCGAAGCATTGGGTTCCATGTACAACCAGATCAAACTGGGTTCACCAGTTCTGTTCAACTACCTGGAAAACTCCCCGACTGTTTCGCAGGGTCAGATCAACCAGCGCGCTATTGCTGAGATCGACAATGCAATCATGATGTTCAACATGGAAAACGAACGCATTGACTATGCCGACATCAAAAACTTCTTCTTCTTTACCGATGTAACTCAGGCTGATCCAATCATGACCCAGGTTACGTTCATGACTGAAAACGATCTGGGTAAATATACCCGTAAGCCTGTAGCAGCTATCAGTCTGTATAACAACATTGACGAAATCCGTGCACCATTCGAAAACATGTTGTACCGTAAATCTGGTCTGTTCGGTGAAGCATACTCAGGTATGACTGTACCGGTTCACGCAGTACTGGATCACGGTGATACTGTCGAATCTCTGAAAACGTTGATCAACGATAAAGAGACCAAGACAGAAGAACTGTCAGGTAAGTTCCGTAACAAAGAAGCTGAATTGTTCGGGGCTGCTGACGACGACGGCATGATGTAATAACCGGAGGCCCTAGGATATCCTAGGGCTTTTAAATATATGAAGATTATTTTTAATCTGCAAGGCCAGCGTAGCGCTCTTAATACCATTTCTCAAAATGATATCGGAACCGCACACGCAATCCTGTCCAAGATCTGTTGTGATCAAGGACTTCCAGTAGAGCCTGGTTATTTTAACCCGGACGAGTCTATCAACCATCAGGTAGTATATGGAACTATTTTGGACCATGTGAATACCAGACTGTTTGCAGTACCCACCCCAGATATTGCAGTACTCACCAATTTAGGTAATCTGCAATTTCAACTAACTTTACATAACCGAGAGATCTAATGTTTAATATCGATAAGCAGTCCCTTAGCACGGCTATCGCTATATCACTAGAACCAAACCTTCTTCAAGTAGAAGATAAACGTTCCGTCCATATTCAGTATTTCCATGTGGTGCTTGATGTTATTGTCGGGGTAATGAACTCGAAATTCCGTAACATCGATGATGCGTTCGAAGAACAACTTGATCTTTATCCCACAGATCGCAATCTACCTCTGTTGGGCGAAGTTATTCGTGATCTGGTCATGGATATCAAATTGCAGTTTATGCAAGCTGGTTTTGATCAACGATTAAAGTACAAGTTGTATACTCGCAACATCCATCAACTTAAGCTTTACGCAATTGGCATGGATTTGGATGCAACCGTAACGGCTTACGTGGAAACATTGCCGGATACTCTTTCGGGAGATACTGACGATGAATTATTGAATATCGTTTCTGAGGAACCAACCATTGATCAGCTCAACGCAGCATACGTCTGGTGAGTTACTCGCATTAGGGCGATTCGATAAGGAGATCGAGAATTACCTGGACAGTAAGAAGTTTCTCGCCCACCGTAGTATAATTGAGGAAGATGTACCTGATTTGGTTGAAGCCTTACGTATCTGGTTAATTAAGAACGTGGGTTGCTTTAACATCATTGGGGAACATCACAGAGTTGTTCAGTTATCGTTATGGTATACCCATGACGCACTTACTGAAGAGTTCGACGAATTGCTGTTATCTTTCCGCGATTGGTTGAATACGGTATTCGGCATTGAAACAAATAAGCCTCATAACCTACTGCGATATGTAAGGTCTGATTGCTTCTTTATGTTTGATGGTGAATTACCAGAAGAGATTGCCCTCCCATCAATAGAACCAGAAATAGAACATGAGGTGGAAGAAGTACTTGGGTATCTTGATGAGTTTGAAAATAAGCTCATGGATAAAGTAGGTCATAACCTGGAAGTTAAACAGTTTATGGAACATATCCTACCAACTACCCAACGTGCTGATCTCATCAGACAGTTCCTGGTCTAAGGAGACATGTGAGTAGAATAACCTCCCATGGTATCTACCCGCTACTTCGAATAGTCAAACGTTATGAGTTGGATAAAGACGTCTTTCTCAAGTTGATACTGGATTTCCTCTCGCATCGTCGGGAGGAAATCTTAAATGCACAATTGTCTAAATGGTTTAGCCCATTTGATGTGTCTTTAAAAATTGAGATGCGTCCTATTATATACCAACTACTAAGTGAGCTAGACTATTCGGATAATGTGGAAAGTTACTTTATCTTAAACGGTCGCTTCTATATAAAGGACAACGACAATGAATACCACCCCGACGACGACATCTGGTAATGAGCAACCTATCGCGTTGTATAGCCATAACTTAACTCATCCAGGTATCCCATTAACAACTCTTGTCAGCGCAATCGCTCTTTTATTATCTGCGCGTGCTGTTATCCATGACTTACCTGTCGATCCTAATTTTGTAACTGACAGTATGCTCTGTGGCGACAAACGTGTAGATGATTACTTTGCTGCTGAATATATGCAGTTTAACTTGCTGTTGGATAGCTTGGTCCGCCAGTACGAAAAGGTACAGTGCAAAGCTCGTTCCAATGGTACCTCGGTTATGATGACCTTCAGTTGCTATTAAGGTGACGTATGTATGTACATCTGAACTGTTTCGATTACGACACCTTAATCACAGGGATGATCGAAACATTTGATCTTCAAGACACGGATGTGAACTCCGAAACTATCACAAGAATTCTTACCGAACTCTCTAATCGGTTTGGTGGAGATATCTCTGAACACATGCAGGACTTCGAAATTAAAATGTGTGAGGACTTCTTAAAGTACTTCACTACCTTTTCTAATTTCGAGTTGGGTGATGATGCAGATGGGTATAAGGAAATGTTGGGTGAGAACCTACAGGAAGCTTATATCAGTTTGCAGAACTATCTGGAAGAACCTGATGAGTCCAGTATCTTTGATCGTTTCGCTGAACTCCATCTGCGTAATAACGCTGACTTCAACCTATTCGAAGAATCTGACGAAGGTGAAAACGTATCCGCCTTTATGGAATACTTCGAAGAACTGGTTGGATTATATATCACAGTGACTGGTCGATCTCAGTTAACCACTGGGGATATTTTCATCCTGGGTCAGATTGAGAAATACACCAAAGAGATGGAAATTGTGACCGACATTCTTGTTCTGGAACAACCAGGTAAAATCGTTAAGTATCGGGATACTTTGATAACGTTCCCGCTTATCTTAATCGAGGTTACAGAACAATGAGTGATTTGGAAACAATTAGAAAGAATGACATTATCAACTTCGATATGATCCGACCTGGTATCTTTGGGTCGCAGTATAAAGCTGCGACCGTTACCGGCATCGTCGACTTTGATACTGCTCGTTTGATCGATCCAGATGTCTACAATAAACACCAAGCTTTCTATCCTTTCTTCAAGGACACGGTGGATAATGTAAACAACCCTGCCATCTATAACTACTTCGTGCTCCAACTCGATCCGACCATTGCTGGTCGAACCGTTATTGGATTTCCATGGATTGATAAGGATTCATTGAAAACGATTCAATCCCGTTACGCTAACGTTATCATTCAGAGTTTCCAAGAGTACCATCGTCGTCCTCTTGAAGATTTCCTGAACTCGTTAAACGTAACGTATGTTTTAACCATCCACGATAGTTAACTAACTCTTTACTGAGCTTACCATAAGGTAGGCTCGGTAAATACTTTACTCGATATTATTTTTTTTTATCTCACGATGAGGGAATCGAAATGTCATCTGCGGGACCATTCCTCTCAGAAGAATACAGTAGCGATCGTAATATAACCAAGCATGCTATCGACCAGTATGCCATGATGATCGGTCGTTCAAAAGGATTAGACGAAGATGAGGTTAGAAAGAACCTTGTTGCGTACTTTAAGGCTAATCAGGAAAAGTTCCGTTCACGTCGTGCAAAAGTGATTGTTAAAAACAAGAACGAAGACCGTGAGCTGAAAGTATTACCTTTAAGTGGTGTATTCAAACACGTCCAATCAAATAACTATCATTTCTCTCCATCTATGGTTGCATATACCAACTCAGATAAAGAGGAGTGTGTGAACTCTATCGGTACACGTTTGTTTATCGATAACCGTAAGTACTATAAAGATCTCCGTCAAGAAGCTAAGGCCAATAACAACCCAGATCTTTATGGTAAGTACCATGAATTACAGAACGCCTTTAAAATCTTTAACAACGCACAATCAGGCGCAATGAGTTCGGAAGGGACACCTATTAACAACAAGACCGGTCATACCTCATTGACTTCGACCTGTCGTTGTTTAACGTCCACAGCAAACCTTATTAATGAACAGTTCATAGCAGGGAACCGTTTCTATAACACTCCTGAGAACACATTACAGGCAATCCTGGCCCGACTTAAGGTTACGGATTATAAAGCCCTTGATGATGTGATGAAGAAGTACAATCTTCATTATGCAACTGTTGAAGACGTTATGGGACAGGTAGCTTATTGTTCCAAACGTTATTGGGAATCCGATCACCACACCAGAATCATTGAAGGATTTGTTAAGAATCTTTCCGCTCTGGAACGTTCTTCTATTCTTTACACTATGGACTTGGTGCAACTCTTTGCCCATAATAAAGAAATGGTTTCTAAGTTCTTCGATCGTTGGGTTGAACTGAATCCACCAGAAGAAGGCAAAACAGAAAACGATTACCTGAAACCTGATAATGGTGACAAGTACACACTGTGTATTTCTAAGCTACCAAGTAAACCATCCAAAGTCATGGTCAATGCACTCAACACTTTACATATGGAAGTGGAAACTGAGTACAGCGATTTCATGAAGGTGTTCTTCCATTCACCGATTCCTCCGTCAGGTTTGTTTGATGTAGTTTCGGCAGTTCGTGATTGCGTATTGACGTCCGATACTGACTCATCCATTTATACCGTGGATGAAATGATCGAGAACTATACTCATGATCGTGACAAAGGTGTTAAACTGAATGCGGTACTGACATATTTTATTCGTATGATTTCGGTTGACCAACATCAACAGTTATCTGCTAACCTGAACGTAACGAAGAAAAACCTTCGTATGTTGGGTATGAAAAACGAATACTACTTTGGTGCTTATGTTACGACATTGATGTCAAAACACTATTACGCAAGCCAGCTTATGGTTGAAGGTGTAATGAACCATGAACCTGAAATGGAAATCAAAGGTGTTCACTTAAAGTCATCTAAGATTGCAGCGAACATCAAGGAATTTGCTCAGAAGTTAATGAACGATACCTTGATTGCAATTGAGAAAAAACAAAAGCTTAACGCTGCTGAGACTTTAAAAGAGATTGGGGATCTAGAGCGCACGATCGTTGAAGATATTACAGCTGGTGATTGGAAATGGTTATCCCGCCAAGGTGTTAAAGCAGCGGCGGCTTATTCAAAACCAATGGCTTCTGTTTACTTTTATCATGAACTGTGGGAAAACGTTTTTGCTGACAAATATGGCCCAGCTCCCGAACTTCCTTATGTTGGGGTTAAAATGTCAGTTGACTTAGGTTCTAAATCTAAGGTTAAGGAATACCTGGAGAAACTTGAAGATAAAGAGTTAGTTGCTCGTCTTGAGAAATTCATGGAGAAGACAGGTCGTACCGATTTAGGTAACTTAGTTGTTCCTATGGAACGTCTGCAATTCATGGATAACATCCCAACAGAAATCAAACAAGCGATCGACTATCGTACTATCATCAAGCAGAACCTGAAGTGTGTTTATGAGGTTCTGAACTCCACAGGCTTGTACTTTATGAACGATTCCATTACTCGTTTAGTATCCGACGAACACTAATAATCATATGTAAACATATTGAACCCTACCACGCGTAAGCGGGTAGGGTTCGTGATCAATATATGTTTACGACAGTCTGCTAACTTGTTCATGAAGCATGGAAAAGTGTTGACGCCATGGTAACGATTTGATTTGGTTTTCCTGTGTTCCAACTGAGTATTGGAAATACAGTTTCAGATCTGCTTTCATTTTACCATCAACCGTACCTAACAGGTTGTTGTATTCCAGGTAGTGTTTAACCATTCCTAATGAAGCTATGCTCCATACCCAAGACATCTGGACAAAGAACAATGATTTACCGGCAGCAGGATACACCATCTTATCTACATCAACCGCAATGTTAACAACCTCATTTACCGCCATGAAGTTAGTAAAGGACTTCATAGTCTGTGACATCAGATAACGGTTTTTCCAGTCAGTATAATCTTTCAGCTGAATGTAATAAGGCTCTAAGTTAAACTGTCCCTTAACCACATTGATCTTCTCTTCATTACTGTTAAGGTAATTGAAGTTAACCAGTTCATTATGATAAAGGTATAAGTTCATCAATGGGAAAGCTGCCAGATATCCATGAGGACTGTTACTAAGATCAATGCCACGCTTAAGCCAGCGATAGAAACCGATAATAAGGGCATAGGGATCAACCTGAACGATAGTGTAAAGATCTTTATCACTCTTATACTCTTTAGTATCGATCAGCTCCATGATATTCCAACGTTGTTTATAGTCAGTTGTATAAATTGGATATAAAGGAACAAGTTCATTTATTTCTTTAGTGAAGTATCCATCTATTTGCTGACGAGAAGGTTTATCAAATGGAACGACCAACAAAGTGTGGTGGTTAGTTTCAGGATACAGCGAACAGATATGGTCATCCCCTCTTTTATATAGGGAAGTCATATCCATTGTACTGGCGTGCTGATTGAGGTGAAGATCGATTACATTAATTAAGTAGTCAGGTGTCCATTCTACGTTCACGGAAAACAAAAGCAAAAACTGAACAAGTGGATTCTGGTTGGGTAACGTCCTTGGGTTGGTTCGAACGTACTTATCAAAAGTATCATCGTTCCTCGCCATGATGCGTCTTAAGTTTCCCAGTGTTCCCCATTCTTTAACTGGATTACTTAACCCATTGGGAGAAAGCTTAAAGTAAGACATTAGTGAGGTCCCTAAGAAAGTTTCATTAAAAAATTAATGAAACTCACTATTATATGTAAAATAAACTTTCAAGGGATTCCTTGAAAGCTACGACGCGAGTCGAATGTCTGTTTGTTTATACATACGATTTAAACGTTGTAATTTTATCGTGCCTATAATTTTTGAAGTCTATATTATTTAGGTGTATAAGGAAACAGATATTTAAATCTTCTTCCCACCAATATACATTAACGTTAATGCATAACCTATTTACCATAAGGAAAGTAACATGTCTTTAGATAACAACGCTCACAACGATTCTCAGAACAACGCTGGTAATAACAACAAAGGTAACAACAACATGTCCCAAGAAAATTCCCTGTTCGCTCTGCTGGGCCAGGCAAACCTGATCTCTTCCACCTCTACTATCACCGAAGTCCGTGATATCGTTAAGAGCCTGGAAGACACTCTGGAACATCTCCAGAAGAACACTGCATCTCCGGCTCAGAAAATGGCTCTGCCGCAGCTGGTTCAGAACATCACTTCCGACATCTCTGGTCCGCTGCCAGGCATCACTCTGTCTACCATCATCGGTGGCACTCGTTATGTCATGCCGGTTCTGTTCTACAAACAAGGCGTAACTGAGCAGACCGAAGTTATCCTGCTGGCTGGCGAAACCATGCCGCGCGGTATCGCTAAAGTAGCGTCCAGCTTCATGACCCAGGAACTGATGGAGAAAGTTAAACAGTCTTCTTCTTTCCATGAAGGTAAAACTCTGAGCAAAGTTATCATCGTTGCTCCGACCGTACTGAACCTGGAAGCATTCATCAAGAATGCAGCTCGCGTTGAAGACGTTGCTGGCGATGTCCGTAGCTACATTCTGAAAGAATGGTCTACTGCGCTGTTCAACTACGTTATCCTGGAAGTTGCTAAGCAGGGCGCTCAGTTCCCGTCTCCGTTCAAAGATGGCCAAGTATTCGGTAAAGACAACGCCGCTGTTGCGCGCATCGAACCGATCAACAAAGCTATCATCGACGGTAAAGCAACTCCGTGGAACCTGGCTGTTAAACTGGCAACCACCAACAAAAACAACACTCAGAACGTTAACAGCAATAACACCAAGTCTATTGCAACTACGTACCTGAACGTTTCCCTGGAATGCATGAATACTCAGCAGTTCATGCAGGCTCGTCAGAAGTTCCCAGGTAAAGTTGTTGGTCCTCTGGTTCCGGTTATCTCTACTGGCCAGACCATCCCAGGCGAAACCCTGAACAGCAACAACAGCATGATTCCGGTTCTGCTGGGTCTGTTCGCATCTATCGGCGCAAACAACATTCAGTACTTCTCTGAAGCCATCCGTGGTAAAGAAGTAGGTCATCGTGGCAACCTGTCCAACTTCAACAACTACATGACTCAGATGCTGGGTCAGGCTTACGCTCAGTCTGTACTGACCGATAAGAACATCACCAACGCAGCAGTCGTTAACAACTGGCTGAACACCTATGTGGCACCGAACGCGGTTTACGTGCTGGATCTGGCTACCTTTACTGAAGACGTTTCTAACAGCGACTTCTGGTGGAACATCCTGCAACAGAAATCTGGTTCTATCTACCACAAAGCTCTGATCACCATGCTGGACGTCCTGACCGGTAACTCTTTCTCTACCATCATCGCTGAGAACGCAGCTAAAGGTCAGAACCGCAACCCAGGCACCGAATGGGTAATGGGCGACGATATCCTGACCCCGACTCCGATCCTGATGCCTACCGGTATCGCTCGTGCGAAAGACGGTAAGTGGTTCGATCTGGCTGAAGTTGATGGCATGTTCCTGCGTCAAGATCAGTACTACGGTAACAACGAAATCCTGACCAACGAGTACATGGGTCTGATTGGCGGTCAAACTCAGGGCGACCTGAAAATGCGTCAATACAACATCTACACTCGTCTGAATCAGCTGTTCGATACCAACGTTCAGATCGATGGTTGGAAACGTCGTTTCATCTGGAAAGACGCATTCTTCCACACTCTGGCACGTGCAATGGCAAATGCTGGTACTCTGACCATGTCTTCCTCTAACATGGCTTCTATGTGGACCATGCAGCACAGCAACGACTACCTGAACTACACCATGACTGCTGCTATCCAGCAGGGTATGCAAACTTCTGGTATGGGCGGCCTCTCTGGCGCATACAGCAACCACTACTAAGTCCTGGTTGTAGTAAGATAGTTATCTTGAAATAAACAGAGGGGTGGGTGAAAACCCATCTCTCTGTATCTTCAATTAAGGAGTTTATTTTTTATGTCAAGTATGGCAGAGATACTTAACAAATTCGCCGATGAACATATGGTCCCAAGCAAGCTGTTTGATGCAATGATAGCAGCAGGCGGTGTAACTCCTCAGCAAGACGACCCAAGCTTTTATTCTCCGATTTATCCTGACTTCGTAGACTTCAATGCGAAACACGATCAATCGATCAGTACCCCAATCTATCTGAATGACTTTGACTTCAATATCGAAGAAGATCGTCAGGCAGTAGTGGAACTCCTTCGTACTGAATATGAAGGAAACAATTTCGATACGGTAGCTTCTTGTGCATGTAAGAAATATCGTAGTAACATCTATTTAGGTTCTGGCTTTGTTTGTGAAGACTGTGGTCATGAAGTAACTAAACCACTGGCTAACAAAATCGAAACCAAAGTCTGGTTGAAACTCCCTGCTCGTGTAGAAGGATTCATCAGCCCGGCTATGTATGCGGTATTCTTAAGCAAACTGAATACCAAATCCCCAAAAGTAAACATTGTGGATTATTGGGTTAACTCTGATATCCGTAATGAAAAACGTTTCAAAGATCCATCTAACAACGCGTTCAAGATTGCCTGTAAGTTAGATGCTTTCCGTGAAACACTCGGTATTGAATTTGGATATAACAGTTTTATTCGCAACATTGATTTAATCATTCGTTCTGCAATTGAGAACGATGTGGGTAAGATTCTGGATCTATCAGAATCTGATCGTGGTTATTTCTCAGAGTTCTGGGACCGTTATCGTCATAAGACGATATCTCGTTATTTACCATTACCTAACAAAATCACCACTGTTGTGGAATCGGACCAACGTGACCGTTATGTCAACAAAGAGCAAACAGATCTGGATAAGATTTACTTTACTCTGGCGGATACGTATCCTGAGTTCGATATTCGGGTTGATGAAAACGAAGAGTTAATGGGTAAGAACCTGAAAGCTCTTGTTGATGCATTGGCCGAAGTTCAAAAGAATATCCTGTTCGGTAAGAAGGGGATGATCCGATATCACGCAGGTGCAGGTAAACTACCATTTACTGGTCGTTCTATTATTACCGGCGAATCTGGAGTATGTCGTTCGGATACGATTATTCTCCCATGGTTATACGGGATCACCTGTCTGGATAAACACTTGACTTCCTGGTTATATCGTAAAGGATATACACCGAAGAAGATCAAAGAAATCATCCGAACAGCAGCTCACACTAAACTTCCAATTATCGAGGAATTCTATACTTGGATCGAGACTAACCGTTATGCAATGGTAACAGCTGGTCGAAATCCATCTATCCAATATCTGTCGGCTCGTGGATTCTTCTGTAAGTTTAACCGTGACATTGATGACAAATCTATCCGTATTCCAATCACTACGGTTAAGGAATTCGGTGCTGACTTTGATGGTGACCAAATGTATGTCATCTTCATCCCTGACATGATGTCTAAAATTGAAGCGTATTCGAGCTGGGGACACCACCAGATGTTGGACCCAAACAAACCGTTTACGACAAGTCGTTTTGCAACTCATACCAAAACCAACCTGTTGAACGTTAACTCTCTGTTTATTGATGTCCCGATTGAGGAGGACTAATGTTAAATGCAACGAGCGCATTTACCCGTGGTGTAAGTGGGTCGATGACCGATGCGAGTGCAGGTGCTTATGACCGGTATATGGCTGGCTTTTATGAGAAGTATGAAAACCTGAGCGGGTGGCTTGGAGACACTCTGAACTCGGTTAAAGATGCTCATAAGAGTTTCATGGAAAGTCGCATGTGGGAATTCTCTAACCGCATGAATGGTAAAGACGGACAATATGTAGGACGCTTTGATATCGGTTATCTGTCTGAGGTTAAATACCAACAGCAGGCAACCGGGTTTATGCGTGATTACATTATGGCCAACCCATTACTTCAACAGCTCTGGCTGGACGAACGTGTTAGTGGTTATGATGGTGATTTCAACAACCTGTGCTCTGGCATCGGTCGTGATAACTATTATTACAACAAAGCACTGGACGGTAGAGTCAACTTTGATGCTGAAGCAAATACTCTTACTCGTACCAATTTCACACATTCCCGTGATAACATGACACATCTGACTTTCAAAGAACGTGTTGATATCCATCGTACTTGGCAAGCTACCAATTTACATATTGCAGCTAACCTGTTCGATCCGACATCTGTTATCGGTGGTGATATCTTATCCATGGAAGAAGTGGAAGAACGTCGTAGACAAGCTGAAGAACGTAATTCATCTGAAGATTAACTAAAAGGGCAATGGGGTGTTAACCCCGTTGTCCCTTAATCTGTACTTCTTTTTCTTTTTTGTTTTCAGGAGCATTAAAAGTGGAAATTTACAAAGATGACCTTATTACCGTTCGACGTCATGCTGATAACCCTAACTACTTTAAAGCGTATAACCGTCGGGGCGATAAGTTAGGTAAGTTTTTATTCCAACAAGGTCTCGTTAATGAAGAGACAGGAGCCAATGGTTTGACAAACGAAGCGCTGATTGCGATTGTGATCAACCGTTTGGAATGTCAAAACCAAGGTAAGTTTAAATCGGCACATAACGACAAAGCTCTGGAATGTTTACGTTCTGCTGTGGTTGCTTTGCAACTGCGCCATGCAGATCGTGCAGACCGTTCAGTGTCTAATAGCCATAAGGAATAAAGATGTCCAATCAAGGTTACTCTGAGCTTCAGGTAGACCTCAAATCCGGAATTAAGTTAAGTAAGGTGATTAATAAGTTCGAAGAACAACTTGACACTGAACTTAATGTGATTCCGATAAATAAGCTCCATGCGACACTCATGTACGATGTTCGTAATCCCGACATCTTCCCCTCTAAGTCTAATAAAGTTTATCGGGCTAAAGTGGTTGGTGTGGATAAGCTTGGTGACGATAGTTCCAAATGGAATGCCGCCGTAATACTTCTTGAATGTAAAGAAGTTAAAGATCGTTTCAAGCAACTCCTCAACGAAGGGTTTCAACACTCCTACGATGATCTGTTGATCCACGTTTCATTATCCTACGGTGAAACCACAGGCTTAATCTTCCCTCTTTTAGAGAAAGCATTTGCTGCTGGTGAGTTACCAGAGTACATCACTTTGTGTAACGAGACCTGGGATTCGTGTGACGACTAAGCATGGGCTGACAGGGTGGATGGGAAACTGTCCAAGTTTTTGACCTACACGCCTAAGTGGAAACGCTTATGTTTGATAACCCAGATAGCCTCGTTGTGGCGGCTTCTGCGCTCTTTGGTGGGTTGACTGTTATGATTATCGTACCTGTCGCCTACAAAGGAATTGGTGCTGCATTGAGAGAACTTAAACCGTCAGCCATGACGGTTCGTAATAAACATTAAGTTATACAGGATCTCCCTTAATTGGGAGATCCTGCTCTTTCTACCTTATTTTATTTTTATCATCTTTTGATTAGTCTTACTATTTAGGAGCTTGATAATGTCTAAAGGTGTTGTCGGGACGATGGATACAGTTGGATTCTTAACGGAACCTACTGTTAAGATCGACCGCTTAATTGCATACTGGTTTGCTAACCGTAAAGACCAGTGCCTAATCATCCGTAATGTACACAGTTATCAATATGTGATTGCTAAACACCAGGGTGAGAAAAAGGCGAAGAACGGTTATTCCAAGATATAGAAAATAACCTCAGGGAGTATTTACTGGAGTGCTTTGATGCGGTTGAGGTCAGAGCCTGGGGTAAGCGAGACGATCCAAGTGATAAAATGTTTACACTGGTAATCTCTGGACAAGCTTCCCAAGATGGGGTTGTGTACGAACTTAATAAGTCCGTTCTAATTAATGGAAGTACTTATAAACTTATTGATGTTGGCCGAGGAGGCTAAGATGGCAACTAAAGAAACATTCGAAGGTATTGATAAAGCTAAGCATGGTAAGCTGATGCGTTTTATGCAGAACAGCTATCGTTACGCTATGGTTGGCGGCAAGCAAGTTATCCAAACGGCTGACGGTGAGTTCATCGAATATGCCATTATGGATGAACAATTCTTCGTTGATAATTGGCTGATGCAATTTGCGATCGGTACGGTAAACGATATCAATTATTTCAATCATACCGAATGGTCTCGCATTACTGATGGTTTCACCAAAGGTGTTATTGTTATTAATGAAGAGAAACAGCCTGTTTGTTTAATCCGTAAATTTATTGACATGGATCTGAATGTAAATCAGGAATTCCATTTACAGAACGCTGCGCGTCATGGTTCTCAGGCTAAGTTTGTTCCTGATTCCATGGAAGCCGACATGATTATCCAAAAGTTTGCCGATGATGTTGATGTGATCATTTCTCAGAATCCTGACTATGATACACTCACCGCAATGATCCCGCTGGAATATTATCGTCGTCACGGTATCGAACCTGAAGCAGCCAAGAACGTTATGTACATCCGTGAACATTATGGTTGTTCTGATGAGAACTTAGACCGTGTACGTGAGATTATGTACAAGAACACCCGCGGGGAAAATATCTC